>MU225459.1:1348135-1390708 GCA_018584345.1 Thuja plicata | reverse complement strand
CAAAATTGTAGAAGTTCCAACCTTGCCTTGGTTGTGACTTGTTAGTTGGCCAAATCACTTGGGTTTCTCATCATTGGATAGGCAAAATCCATAGGAAATCCAATCTATTGATTTGAGCACCAACAGAAGGTATGCCAATCATGCATTTTCATCCCTGGCCTAAATTCACCTTTCTTTGTTATGATATTATTTATATTCATAGTAAATCCTATGGGAAATCAAATTTTTTGTATGACTTCATTTATAGCATTGTTTTGTTGCTCCATTAATAACCAAGGAAGGGCGCTTATATTAATTTGGTCTCCATCACTATGTAATTGAATGACATTTTTCATTGCATGATTGGCTTCATGAATGTCACTACAAATTTTGACAATTTTTTCTTTGTCATGTCTTCCATCCAATATTTTCCATAATGTTTCTGTTATATTCTTTCTAATATACACTGTATCAAATAAATGCACAATTTATAGCTTCTCATAGTAGGGAAACCTACTAAATTGTCTGGGATAACTTTTCAGTCCCTATGGAAGTCAGTCATTAATGCCTTGACGACCTTCATGAACCATTTAGGTTAAACAAATTAACAACGATAATCATTGTCAATTACAGCATGAGTAAACAAAACACAGTATAAAAATATAAATTCTAAACATTTCATATATGATAGATAATTGATTTGATCTGATGTATAACATTGACTATTAATTCTATTATATTCCAAATTCCATAGGCAAGGTGTCATTCTTCGCGGTTTTGATATAGTCTCAAAGATGTTTTTCAATAGTTTGATACTTATAATTTATGTGGGGGAAGTGGCTATACTCATCAAACATATGCTTTCCTAAACTTGTTGAATGACAAGATTTCATCTTTGGACAATTGGACATGCAAATTTTCCCTTTGTTTGAAAACCTGCACGATCATATATAATTGGATTGAATGTGTCAATTTTTATAATTATATATAATGGATATATTATTTAAAAAACATGCATGATATACTTCATAAAATTAAATATTCATAAAGTAGTGCAGTCGAACGTTATAACATACCACAAAAATGTGTTAGCCCTAGGGCATCATGAATTATCCATACAACTATTGCATGGAATTGAAATCGTCTTTGTCCTATTGGTCTAGAGACGTCATACATAGTGATGCCATTCCATAACTTTAGTAACTTGTCAATAAGAGGCTCGAAATATACATTCATATCTTTAACTTGGTACTTACCTAGTTGAATGAACATAAACGTTACATAATTATTATAACCATTTTACTGCAATATACATAAAACTAATGCACATGACTATTAAATGAAAAAAAAAAATCATTATGCAATAAATAAGACAAATGAGATGTTGTACTATGTTAAATAAAATTGATCTAAAAAAATACCTGGAACAATTATTGCCAACATTATGTGCTCCCTCTTTATTGGCATTCATGGAGAAATGTTTTTGTTGATAACAAAAACTGGCCACACCGAGTAAATAGATCTCAGCTCTCCAAATGGATTGACACCGTCTGCTGCCAATGAAAGACTGAGATTACGAGGTTCTTCTTTAAAGTGTGGTCATTTTTTCTCCATGTCCCTAAATGCAAAACCATCCACAGGCATTTAAAGAATGTCATCTCCACTTCTATTTCGTGCATGGTAATCCATAAATTGCACTAAGATTTCGCACCTAAATAATCGTTGCATACGTGGAATAATGGGAATATAACGAAGAACCTTGTGAGGCACCTTTTTTGTTAGTTGATCTGTTCGATCTCTACTGATATGATATTTTGGGCATTCTGCTGCAAATTTATGTTTTTTATGATATATAATATGATCATTGGGACATGCATATATTGCTTGATACTCCATTCTAATATCTTTCATAATGACAGATAAATCTCAGTATGAGCGAGGTAAACTATTTGATGGTGGTAACAAAAATTCACCTATCAATCTACAACAACAAAAAAAATTGTTAATATAAAGAATATTAATGGTACATATTTCATCCTTTATTTACTAGTGATGAACTAACAACAAAAAAAAAATGACATATATGACATACCTTAACATCTGTGAGATTTCTATGTTGGATAAACCATTCATAACCTTCAAGTTCACCACCAATAATACAACAGAGAGAAGAGTTGTTTGTGAGCCTTCATAAAGGGGCTCGTATGCATTCTAAAGTACAGGTAAATCATGAACATCATCAAAGTCATCTCGACCATCATGATCAACTGCACCACTAAATGTGTCATGGATCAATGTATTTGTACCATCATCTTCAACTGTGTTTTCTGATGCATGATCATCTTCTTCCATAGGATCATTAACTTCATCTTCGATATTCACAGCTCAATGTTCCTCCACTTGCAAAACCACATTCTCCCAGCCGTGATAATCCATATCATCTACCCTAGGGCGTCCCACCTTTATAATAATGATCGACACAAATAAACCATGATCATGATCAAGTGATTTTTTATATATAAAAAATGTTAAAAAGCTATAAACATTTACAAATTCAATCAATATAAAGACATATAATGAACAAATTACCAATGGACGATAATCATACCCCCTTCAACATGACCATATTGCCTACAATGTTTCTCAGTTGTTGTGATTAAAATTCTTCTTGTCTTTAAGTCGTTGCAATTATTGCAAGGACAATAGCATTTCCCATCACCCTTTCTTTTTAATCTAGCCCACAATATAGCAAGTGTCTCCTCATTTTGTTCTACACTAATATTATATGACATGATTTTTCTTTACCAAGCTTGAATATTTAGATCTTAAAAAAATCTCAAACTCACACTCCAATAATTTTTAATCATGAACAGGTAACAAAATCTAATAATTTTGATATTTTGCACCAAAAAATCATCCTATAACCTCCACAAACTTTCGCAAGTATAGAAAACTCACAAGTATAAAAAAAATTGTCACAAGTATAGATAAATTGTTGAACTCACTTTTATTTATTAAAAAACATTCGTCGAAACCCCAACGAACGCTAACCATATACCCGTCGGCCCACAAATTAAGGAGGCTAACCATATGTCGACCCACAATTTCATGGAAGGGGATGGTTGACTTTGAGTGTATGTCAAAATTACGACGAAAATCACACAGCATCGCAATTTCGACGAACGTCAGGCATAATTTTTTTTTAAAAAATGAAAATTTCACATTAAATATATAGGTACCCGTCGATACATCTAATTATACATCTTCCATTGGAAAGTTTCATCGTATTTTGCAATCAAATGAGTTGGTGAATTCCCAAATGTGTAAGATAAGGATTGTATCTAAGTGGTTGTTGGCAAACACGCTAAATGTGGTCATTTTTATGTTATATATTCATATTAGGAGTCCACAAGTGGTTGATTCGCTCTTTAGAAATATTTTTCGACACCATGGGCAACCAAGGAACATTGTAAATGACAAGGACAACATATTTATCAGCTTGTTTTGATAAGAACTTTTTCTTGATTGAAAACTATAAAGTTGACCCCTAATACTAGCTACCATCCTAAAATCAATGGGAAAATAGAAATTGTAAACAAATCGATGGAAGCTTTCTTGAGGAACTACTTTATAAAGTAAAAAATAGCTTGGGTTAAGTGGCTCCACCTTGGAAAGTGTTTTTACAATTATACTCATTAACATGACTATAGATATTATTCCTTTCAAGGTCTATGATTATGATAGTATTTATTTCATGGCTTTAATTCTCACAGATAGTAAACTCCCTAGGGCTAGAGATTTAGTTCAACGGAGCATAGATATTATGTTTGTACTTAAGAAACCTATGTCAGTCCGAAAACCAACAAAAAAATGTATGTTGATTGCCACTAAATAAAGATTTTTTCAGGTGGGATACATGGTCTTCTAGAGTTCATATCCTTGTAGACAATCTTACCTCAAGGAAAAAGGCATTGAGAAGTGCAAGTCACATTTTTATGGGCCTTATGAAGTCCTAATAAGGACTGGTGGGGTCACATGTGAGTTGGAATTTCCAAAGAACATTAAGATTCATAACTTTTTTTGCATGTCATGCCTAAAGAAGGCTATTGGGTAACATCTCACTACATTATAAATACCCCCACTTAATGATGAAGGAAAAATAATTTTGGACCCATAGCCAATCATAAACATAAAAGAAAAGAAGTTAAGAAACAAGGTTATTCTAAAGTATCTAGTAAAATGAAAAATCTTCCACTCCATGATGTTACATGGGAAGGAGTGGAGATATTTGAGCACCCAAGTTTGAAGTTGCTTGAGGAAAAGAAATTTGGGGAAGGGGGGACTATCATGTCACTTCCTAAATTAATAATGATTTAGTATAAATAAATAATAAGACAATAAAATATAAAATCAAATAATTCAAGGTTTGACACCTGAATCGGGGTCTTGGTTCCTAAGCTATAGCCATGTATTTATCTATGCATGGGTATCATTGTGGTGTTTATGTATTTTTGGATGCGAAATTGTAGTTGTAATCATATTGCTTAAGAATTGGGATAAAATCCTACCTATGTGGCTAAGTGTTTGAGGTAAGGACAAAACCTTGAAGCTCTAGTTTGAACAAGTATGAGTCAAGTATTTACATGTATCATAACAAAAACCATTGGATTTCAAGGAAAGGAACAACATTTACTATTGGAAGAAATTTTCATGTGGTTCATGGTCCTATGCAAGGTGTCTTAGCTATTGGTAATTGTATATAGTGAAATGGTTATCAATGGTAGACCACCAAGTCACACATGTAGATTGGAAAGGGGTCCTAAAATGTAACCCATTTTGGGACTAAATCTGATTAGCACCACCCAAGTAGATGAAGGGATGCTAATGCATGATTTATTCTTGGAGGAAGGTATGATTTTAGGACTCTTTCTATTTATGTAGATATGATATTATATGATATGATATGATAGAAATAAAGATACATATGCAAGTAAAGAAAAGAAAACACTCATGCAATGATAAACAACAAGATATCAGATCTAGTGTATCAAAGTAAGTGTTAACAGGGAATAAGGATGATGAAGAACTCACCTTGAGGGTTATTAGAGGAAGTACTTTCAAATCTGTAAAAAAAAACTCGTTAGATTGTGCCAATCCTGGAAATTGTCTCAGATTCGGGGCTCAGAAGACTGAATCTGTTGACTGTAAAAATCTCAAAAATATAGGTACAGGTCAAATTTTTGGGTATAGGTCGACTTTCTGGGTATAGGTTGAACCAGGTTCATCCTATACTTGTGAGGGCTAAAACTAAAAGTCTTAGGATAGCGACTGATACTATATCTTTGGATCTACAAATCTTAATCTGAAACTTCATGAATCTGCACCTGCACACAAGAAATGGGAAATTATTGGGGGGAAAGGAGATTTCCTTGGTCAAGCCCATGTATAGGAATTAACCTTGAAATGAAATAAGTAAAGCATGTAAAACAAGATAAATGTAAATGTTCACCTTGCTTGTCAAACCCTCGTGGATGGATATGGATACACTATGTCCATAAAGATGTATACTTGCTTGAATGGATTGGATAGAATGTAGGATGTCTTCACCAATGCAATAGATCTACACTTTCCAAGTCATAGATCATGGAGGTATGTATGCTTTATATGCTTGAATGAAGAAGGAGAGGAATGAAGAATGGATATGGATCCTCTTGGACAATTGAGAATTCCTCCACTAATCCACCATGGGAGATAAATTCACACAAATCAATAGGATAATGCCTTGGAATGGATGGATGGAAGATAGCCTTCAAATCTTCAAGCCAAATCCTTGCTTGCTTGCTAGAAATCACAAAAAAGCTCTTGAATTGCACCTTGGACTTGATTTCTTTCATGTATATAATGGATAGCATATGATAGATCCATATGTGAAAATGAAGGGAAGAGGCCTCCTTTTATAGTGATTTCAGAGTCCAAATTCACAAAGGTCGACCTCACTAACTGGGAAAATGAAAATACTTTGCATCGGGCCCAAAACCAACCAAAATTCAACCCCCGAGGTATAGGTCAAAAGTGGTTCGAATTGTACCTGAAAGGGTAAATTTCAAGGTAAACTTTGCGAGGTTTGAGAAGTATTAAGAAGCTCGAGGAAAAACGGAGAGATAAGCGGGAAAATCAAGCATAAATGCATCCAAAATCGAGGAGATTACTAAAATGGGGCCCAATAGGTACTAGAGCTTCCAAACTAATGGGTGCTAACTTTTTAGGACTATACAGTGACAAACCTAAGGTTTCTTCTAGTATTAGGGTTGTTGTCTCAACTGGTTCTAACCCCTCTAGTGTCCAAATCTTCAGTTGAGCCTCACAATTTTACCCAAAATACTAGGTCTAGTCCCACTTGCCCTCCACGAGTGAATCAACCTCTTCCTAATGCCAAAACTTCTCAAGTGATTGTTTATAGCATAAATGTAGTTTATAATGAGAACTTATATCAACAGAGTGGCTTGGTGTGTCATTTCTCTAACCTCTTGCATTCTCTTCTTGATCTGCATAGTTGGGTCCTCGCATCTAGGAAACCTATTTTGATTGGTATGATTGATTTATTCCCATGCACTAAAGGTTTCTTCATTGCATCTTTTTCTTCATTTGAGGATCATGATTTGGTGTTGGGTCGACTTTGGGCCTAGGGCTTGAGCACTCCCTTTCCATTAAACCTCAGTAATCTTCATTCAATCCCTTTAATGAAGCACTTCATGTACATTCGGTTTAGATTATATTTGAAACTAGATTAATGCATACAAATTCTAGCTATAGTATTTCACATAAAGGAAGTGGTCAACTCCTTTATAACACAGTGTTAAGGAAACATACAATGATATGCATAAAAAAATCTCCCATTAGCATTCTCCATGGCTCTCTCATGCTCTTCATAGTCACCAAAATAAAGAGATCAAGGAGCCTCCATGTTGTCACCAATGAACAATAAACAACACATGGGAAACCCACGGTAATCACTATGGCTCCAAACTATTCTCAAATCCAATGTAATATGTATACAAATATCTTGGAGGAAGAACAATACAAAAGAGAGAAATTACAAATGAAATCGCATCCTTGTGGCACAATATCATAAGCCAAGTTATATACATTAAGATCTCCTTCACCATTCCTAATGAAAGGATATCAACATCTAACATTCAAATTATGATGAAAACTTGGTAGCAATAGATGTGAACCTCTCATACCAAAGGTAGAACAAACCAAACATTCCACAATTAAGGGAATACGCACAAAGCCACATACTATCTCTTGTACCTGTACAAATAAGTCCTCTAAGCTAGATCCATAACTCAAGACCAAAACTAGGAGAAAATGGAAATTTATAAAATCATGCATCTTCTTCTTAACAAGTTGTAAGAGCTTCTATATTGAAGACAAAATCATATTGGAAGACAAGATACAAATTAAAGTATGCATCTAATATGCAGGCAGGCAATACCTCTTAGATCATTCACCTATCGAGTAGTTGTCTTGTGCATACACCACCAAGCAATGAAACTTTATAATAAATTACAGTATTCTCTTCAAGTCCATAATGAATTCACATCTATAACTAGGTGTAGACTTGATCTTTTTGGTGAAATCTTCATAGTAAGTAACATTCAAACACAAATTTCGAAGATATATCTAGCCACACCCAAGATTCTCTAATCTCCATAAGCATCCAATAATCATCACATGTCAGCTTCAAAAATAACCTACAAAATCATGAAGCTCCAAGAAAATGATTAATACTCAAAATTGAAGAGAACTACATCCTCTTCAAAGGAATATCATAAACAACACCTTAACCAATAATACCGAGAATATATTATGGCAAACAAAGATGTCAACCATCTCCGATCACATGAAGATAATCATTCTCTATCAATAGTATTAAGAATGTCAATGAGTTCTTATGAAATAGGAGCTCCTAATGACACCGACAATCATTGTAGTAAAAGCGTTAATCTTCTAGTGAAAGATCATTGATAGCTCTCACATAGTTAAAATACAAACTGCATCACCAACTTTTTAAAAAAATAACTAAGATCTTGAAACAAAAAGATAGAACATACTATGTGATTGCTTAAAGCTCCCGCTGAAAGTGGTACATCATTATGACCAACATTATTGCCAAAACTCCAGTATAAGTATATAGAGCTTCTCATGCACCATAGCCAAGTAATATAGGTCCAATGTATAACTACATCAAGTACTCAAAATAAAAATATGTGTCTCGCTGCAGTAAACATACCAATGGAATAGGATGAACAAGAAAAAACAACCAAAAAAATCTTCATCATGAAATCCACATCAAAAATAGATTCAAAATCTCATCAACAATATGCATCATATAGGAAACTAAAGATCACATGTAGATTCCAAGACTCAAACACCAAATCACTACTAGACTTGATTTTGTCAAGAAAATCCACAAACAAAGTGGCCATAGTATTAGGGACCCAAATAAGAAACAATGCAAACCTATAACTATCTTCATCTTGAACACATTGAATACAGTTTTATCAAAGATTTACATACCACCGATTTCCTACAAAACCGTCTTTCTAAATCCGGAATCCACTTGAACAGATATTAACATCAAACATGTCATTTGAACAATGGAATAGGCACAAATATGCAAACCCATAGCTTTCGAACAAAAATAATTGTAAAACTTACAAGAGAACCAAGTAGTCTTCGAGCTTTTAACATATGAAACATGTCAAGTCTACAACCCACAAAGAAATCAATGACTTATTTTCGGATTCTTTCATGTAACCAAGGGCTAAAACTATGAAGTTGACATAAGCATTACATATCATTGTCCAGATAGTGGGTGTTCCTTCATGTGACCATGATGTCAAAAGTAGTCATTCAACATGGACACCTTATTGCACATAACCACAAGGTAAAGGAACAAAACCAACAAACAAGAAAATATTAGCATATAGTCAAACAAGAGCTCCAAATTACCATTGTGCAAGAAACATGACCAACTCCATGAAGATCCACAAAAATGAGCTTTTCAGTGTGCAACATTAATTACACAAACAATATCCATAGTCTCCAACCTCAGAGATTTGCAAAATAAGGTCAACTCACAAAACATTTATTGTGGCCTAGAAACCTCCAACACTTCAAGAAAGATAACAAACCTCTTACCAGTCCAATGGCTATTACAAACTAGCTTTGAACTAGATGTTGGAAAATTTCAATCTCTATCCAATATATTAGCACTAAAGATTTGTTCTCATGTTATGACACCCACTAGTAAGACACCAAGCTTTGCCTATTACAATATGAAAATTTGAATTTTGTACGCAAATATGAAATTAATATTCAACCTTAATGTGAAACTGGCATTGTTAGATCCATCTTTATTATGCTAAAAATCAATGAGCATAACATGCTTATTAACACCGCCTTATGTGAACTTATAGCAACAATAAATAAAAGATAAAATTACTAGAGGATAGCAACAAAGAAGCACAAATCAACAACGTAACACAAAGTTAATGTGGGGAAACCCTTATAGAAAAGCTCCACCAAGAAGGGAGGTCTAACATGCATTATTTTTAAAACAAGATTACAATATCAAACTTTAATTCTCCTATTTGCATCCAACATGGAATTACCTATGTACATGTGTTCAAACTCCTTATGCTTCAACTTGCTCCTTGTATCTACAACATAATTGTACATTCAATTGTTCCTCTGTTTTTCACATCCAAAGAGTTGATTTTGTAATGTTGGAAAAAAGTCTTATAAATCAAACTTGGCATCCAAAAATGACTTTTCATTCCAAACATATCATTCTTTGATTGACCTCCTAGAATGTGCAATGACCAAGCTTTTATGACTCATCGAGTACTTGGCATGACTCACAAGCTCACAAGTCCTGAGGCCCAGCGAGTTGACTTGCCAAAAAATCATTAACCAAGTTTGACTAAGTACTTGGTCGAGTGTTGGGTGAAGAGTCCTTGAGTCCTAGCCTCAAACTCACAAGTCCTGGGTTTGGACTCTCACGTTCACCTAGGTGCACCTAGCAAGGTTAAAACATCAAAAAGTCTCTTTTTTATTATTTTTTGCTCAATCTTGTCCAATACAAATTTAAATAGTGAAATAGCAAGGGAAAGAGTGGAGAAGAGGAGCATTTGGAATCAAAATAGACACAAGTAATTTAATTTCTTTTTTTTCGTTTTCTTTATTTGAAATTTATAAAAATAAATAAAATAAAATAAAATAACTTGAAATACATAGGGGAGATATTGTCAAAAAAAATCTATTTCCCTTCATAACATATTTCTTTACATTTTTAGCTTATTTTTGGATTTCTTTTAATGAATGCTTATCATTTTCCTCATTGATTTTTTGCAAAAACCAACTAATTTTTTTATTTTTTGAAGTTAAAATAGCGATGTCAACTTCAAGGTTAACACAAATGTGTGGTAGAAATGACTTGCATGGAATTATGGGATACTGGGAGTTGTCAAGGGCAACATCACTTATACTAAATGCAAGCAATGTATGGTAGATGGAATCAATAGATTATAATAGCACCTTGCTACAATACCTACACAAAACGTAAAGATATGTCCTTCACAGACCGTAGATATTGTTAGTATGAGATGAAAAATGTAGAAAGCAAAAGACAAAGGAAGAACTAGCAACAGTGATGAGTCATAATGTATCTAGATCTATGACTATCGATTCCTTTGGTGGCCCAAGTCCTGGCTTTCGTCATCCATGTTCATCTATTGGTGAGAACCTTGAGGGTTCATTTTCTATTGCTAGTCACATTCCCTCTTCATTACCAATATTCCACGCAATATTCCAAGAGCACAACCTTCACTTGAAGATACCACTTGGAATAAAGAAAAACACCATGAGGCTCGACTGGCAGCAACAAGTTTTGGGTACAATAATAATTTAGCCTTCAATGTGATTGGCAACTCACATTGGGAAGGTTTGGTGAATGCATCGATAGTTGTGGGTAAGAAATTTAAGACCCCAACAACTAGATATTTGGGTGGGCTATGGCTATAAGAAACTGTAAAAAATACACAACTTGTGATTGATGATCAAAAGAAAGTATGGCAAAGAAAAGGTTGCAACATCTTATCAAATAGACAGACAAATGGACAAAATAGGACTCTAATAACCTTTTTAATGGCTTCTAATGGTACATTGGTGTTCTTGAAGTCTATAGATGTCTCGCATAAAGTCACAAGTTGAAACTTTGTGCAATCTATTAGACAGGGTGATACAGGAGGTTGGGGTTGAGAATGTTGTCCAAGTTATCATTGACAACACAAGTGCATATGTGGCCACAGTCAGACTACTTATGGCCAAGAATCCTACTATTTCATGGCCTCCTTGTGTTGCACAATGCTTGGATTAAATGTTAGAAGACGTTGAGAAGATTGGATGGGTCAAAAGTATGGTTGAAGATGTTAAACAAATTACCAAATTTATTTACAACCATACTTGGGTCCTTTCTTTGATGAGAAAAAACACAAATGGCAAGAACCTTGTGCGACCAAGAGTGACATGATTTCCTAGTCACTTAGAGAGAGGAAAAATAGAAGTAGAAACAACATAACATAATTGGATGAAATAGAGGAGAATGAAGACACTTTGAAAGAAACAATCCATCATTTTGATACTCTAAAACTGTCAAGTTTAAGGCGTGAAATATTTTCACTAGGACGGGAAAGAAGAAAATTTAGATTAAATTTGGATGTTTTTATCATTTTAACATATCAATACGTAAACATTTATAACTCAAGATGCTGTGATACATTTGAAAGCTTCAAACTATGACTACACATTATGGAATTTCAAATATTGAGTCTAAAGATCATATGATGTATAATATTTAAATTATGACAAATTGATAGTCAAATTAGGCTTTTATGTTCTCTAAATGCATTAATTTCCTTTCTTTTTTCTGAAATTAAGATTATTTTAGATCATGACTCTGTGCTAGATGTCGAGACCAAGTCAAAATTTTGGGCTGCTGAGTTGAGTCTGAATCTGACTCCTTAAACTTTGTTAATGACATAGCTTGAGGCTTCAAAATATTCCCTCCAACTAATGCTCCCAAACTTGTTAATGAAACATCACATGAAATGCCACAAATGAAGGAATATCAAAAGACGCCTACTGTCTTTTTTCAAGTGTCCACTTGGAGAAGCCCGAGTTTCACTTTTTTGTCTCTTCACTTGTCTGAGAAGGCCCGATAATCACATTTTTTCCCTCTTCACTTGTCTTTTACCATCCCATTCTACGCATCCACATATGGGGAAAAAATCAATTCAATATGTAATCATTTATGTTCACAAGTCACCTTTACCACTACTAGTGAACCCATCATCCCTTATGAGTGTATTACAAACAATGGCGAGAATAATATATTACAAATTATATTTCCCAATATATCCTTAGTGTCAAGCGACACTTTCCAAAGATGTTGAAACCATTCAATATGACATAAGATTTACAAAGTAGACGACACCTTAATCCTAACATTTTGAAGGTGTTGTTTGAGTCACTATGAGTACCCTCTAATAGCTCGATAGTATTCGTACACTATGAAACATTCATTTATCTACTGATTTAAACGCACCTTTGCACAAATTTTGTTAATATTTGATAGTTAATGAAATTTTACAAATATTATTTCACAATCCTGTTGCATAGTAAAGCAGTGCTTCAATATTGAAGTGAGGAAATGTGTTTACTAATTACAGCACCTACTCCAACTTCACCTATCAAAAAACCCTAGATCGGAGTTTGCTAGCATGTCTAGATCATTACACTGATTCCCTTTTTTCCATAAATGCAGCATGAAGAAGTTACTCCCACTGTTTCTAGCTAAGCGCTCTACTAGTGTACTGTCAATCTCTTGTTTTTGCCTCTGCAGGATGCCAGTACCAGTCTCTACTGCAACCTTCAGACAAGAAAAAAAAAAGGAAACAGTGGTTTTTCTTAAGACTAGCATACACATACCCACGGGATTACATGAACAACCACATTCCAAAGGCTAAGGCAAACACAATAAAAAGCTTCTGTTTGCAGAATTGATGTTAGGATTACGCTTTAGCTCTTTGTCATGTTTGATTGACACAAGTATCATAACTGAATTTGTGATCATAAGACATAAAGGAAAGCAACATGCACATATAACACTGCCATTTGTGTCATTTCTAGATTATCATTGACATGGAATACAGTCAAAAATAAGAAACAAAAAATCCGTCCAAAACTCACTACAAAAGGGAAAGAGGACCCAAGATGTACTACTTGTGACATTCAATTTTTAAAGATAATGACATTCTAAAAGCGCTAAATCACATACCCTAGTGTCTCTCAATCAGAAAGAAAAATAAATTAACAGTGCAACTTAAAGAATTACCTCTCTGTTACAGGGTGCAAATACCAGCAGTGAACATTTAAGTTACATGAGGATTCATTTAACTAGTTTCAAGACCACGGGCTATTTACCCTGAGCATAACCTGGTTCAATGATTGCCAATGAATCATTAAATGAATGACTCAAAATCAAATACCTATGCCAAACAAAATGATATCTAAGTCAACTTGTGACGTTATCTCATTCTTGTGATAAGTGCATTCTTTTATTCCAGCTTGTTTAAGGTAAATTTGTTGTGCAGAAATTGATTTTCTTGCCTATAGGTAGAGCTGTTGACACCGCCGTAATCAGATCTCCCCACAAGGGAACCATAAATAATGTGTATATGTCTTCTTTACTTCATATAGAGAAAGCACTGATAGATATTCTTATAATATTTCTCATGGCAAAAAAATTGTTATCTCAAAATGCTTAAATATTTGTCATATTCGTGACAAAGCAAACTCGGAAAACAGGGAATGTTTTGAGAGAGCATTTTCAAGAAATAATTTGCATGCTCCTTATTTGCTCAAATTTAGTTTGTCACACCAGAAACTCATTTGCTCAGATACACAGTTGGAGCCAGTTGATCCGTAGGAAGAGAACTTTTTGACACAATTTTCCACACCAATAAAACTGTATACATCTTCTTCAAACACCGGATGTAGTTGCCTTAGTTGATCTAGAGAGAGCTCTGAAAGTTGGCATCCGTTTGTAAGGCTTAGTGCTACAGCTTTTCCCACAATATCATGAGATGTTCGGAAGGCTATACCCTGCAAATATTATGCATGATATGATAAACCATATAAATAGTTAGCCCTGGAACAATGTGTGATTCCTCCATGGAATGAGTATGATTGACGTGATCTATTTACGCAAGTTAACAAGTTGTTTTGTTCATTAGAAAACTAGGAGAAATAAAAATGTTATTAAAGACTAACCATGGTAAAATGACCTAATATAAAATGACACGTGCTATTTCCAGATGAGTATTCCTTATAATAAAAATCTAAGATGACTATAGGGAAAAGTTCTATAACCTTGTTTACAAGGTAATCAGCCATTGTTGTAGCATCAAGATGTCCAGCAGGTAGAGATTTAGAGATGCGCTCCCGATTGAAAGTTATATTTTGAGCAAATTCAGTTGTGACCTCAAGCATTGCTATGATAGTTTCCACACTATCAAATAAAGGCTCCTTATCCTCCTGTTACCATGTAAATCCATAAAATGTCAAAGATGCAAAGAAGAATAACCTACAATGGCCACTGTGCTAAGAAAATTTAAAAATTATAGTCCCCTTTTTATCGATTCCTTCCCTCATAACTCCCTACAGAGACTGAGACATGCCCCATTAGTATTAATCATAAGAAAGTTTATGCTACTAATTGTATCCATAAAAAGATCTACAGATTTCCAGTTACTTTTTGGCTGCATCACAAATCCCAGATCAGGTATGAGAAATAGAACACAGGAACTATACAAAGAATATCCAAAAGATAAAAAGGCCATACAAACATTCTAGGACCAGGAAGACAGAAAAACACTGTTGCATGCACATAAATGATAAAAGCCATGAACAATGCCATGCAATACAACCATGCAGAAATGCCAAGGAATGATTATGTTTGGAAGATGCTGTTGGAAAAACTGCAAATCCTTGACAAAAAAGAAGATATAAAAAATATTTAAATGTAAAATCATTTATTAAACAAACAACTAAGTAGTTAAAACTAATGAGTCGTGACCATTAGTATCATTGCTGGTAATGAATCTAAATGTCCGTATGCGCAAATCCTAGCACCATGAAAGATTCAACCACCCAACAATGGAAGATATTAGATAATTATGCTATAGAGCTCAAGCTTACAGTTGCATTATCCTTTGTGCACCTACACAACAAAGTTAACAGTGAACACCACTTTCAGTCCATAAGGAAAAAATAAGAAAGTAGAAAAATTAACCTGTAGATCACGGTTGTAGGCTTGTGGCAACCCTTTGCAAAGTACCAATACAGTAGTCAAATCCCCAATCACTCTAGCAGATTTCCCACGGACAAGCTCCATAGGATCTGGATTTTTCTTCTGAGGCATTATGCTGCTTCCTGTAGAGACTGCATCACTTGGAATAAGAAAGCCAAACTCCTCAGATGCCCAGAGAACCCACTCCTCACCTAGGCGGGATAGATGGACAGCAATAATAGAATTGGCTGAAAGAAGTTCTAATAAAAAATCCCGATCAGACACTGCATCAACACTGCATAATTCCATGGCAAGTCACAGGTCATTTGCAAACTACACTATCAAATAAATGTTTAAATAAACTGAACAGAAACAGAAGCAAAGACTCTTACCGCCTCAAACGCAAACTGTGGGGCAAAAATACATGCATCCTAGATTCTAGAATATTGAATAATAAAAACCACAAACGAACAATACATCGCATCCTATATACAAACATCAAACTTCAAAGAACCATTTGCAATCCAGAACAACACCTATTATCTCACGAATACTACCCTGATTTCATTAAGGAAGATAAAAAGAAATGCTGCTATCAAATCAATGCTGTCAATACAGTCGATATATTAACATCACTCGACAATGGTCCCAGAAGAGACCAGGGATAGGTCATTAAAAGAACAAAAAATACACTCAAAGGTCATCCTGGTATCCATATTGCTTCAACATTTCGAGGATGATTCCTTACATTACTCATCTTCTTGCTCACAAAATGTGAAAAACATCAAGAGCTTTGTTACTGTAGAAAACCTTTCAAAAGTTTTCTGATGTGCCATTAACTTAACCAACCAATAACTAAAAAGAAATAATGACTTCAAGTCTTCAATTCCTCATAAGCTTTTTGTCGAGGATCTCTTGCTGTGATATGAACTAAACAGCAAGATGGCTTATAAAGTTAACATGAACATAAGCCTAATAGTGCCTTGGGTGATTTGTATCAAGCCCAGGAGTTGCACGGAAGACAATCTACAAACTAAAAGACAGACCTATTTAATTAATCCATGAATATGAATCTGCCTTGTGCTGTAGTGCATATGGAGTCCAACATGCTGACATGCAATTTGCAGTATTATTTACACAAGGTGCAGCTCAGAAGCTGCAAAGTCAAGAGAGCACTAATTCGTGTAATTCAAGAGGAGTGGGGTGAAGGTTGTGTAAGGCTGTAAGCCGTGTATTTGGTTGCAAGAGTTGTGATAATGCCTTGGGGAGGTGCAAACTAACACAAAGGTGCTTGTGCTTAAATCATTAACCCTTTGTTTGAATGCAATAGTCTCCATTACATGGATAGCCAGTTGCAGAAACTTAACATGAAGCAGCAAAAACTTAAACCACTTTCCTTGATCTGTATTTTATCCCTTTATGGTAACTCAAAAGCAGTTGAGTATATTAGCAATATGTGAACTAAAACAGTGTTAATTAGTTCATCATTCTCTATTGTACTCAAGTCTGTATGGTCTAAATATTATGAATTTTGGACTGCAAAAGGCTCAGGCAAAGGTGGTGTAATTCATTCTCAGAAAAGATGCCAAGTATGGTGTAAGGATCATCTAGCCATGATTCAAGCTTGTGGTGAGGACCTTGAAATTGCTTTTTCTGCAGGGGCATCCAAACTTTGTCATCAATTTAGAAAGCTTGTGGTGTCTGATGTGAATAATAATGATCCTTGTCCTATTTGTTGTTAGTGGGTCAAAAACATTTGAACCTGGTGACCTGAATGAGCTCAAGGGTTTCTCCAGTTTGTCCAAATCCTGGCCTTCATACCACTTTCAAGAATTATGGAAATGCAACAAACAATGTTAAGAGGTGCTTCAAGTTGGAACACATATTATGTCCAGAATAGCCCATACTGTATAGAGATGTAAATAGCCCTTTTGCAGTCATGTTGAATGTATGCTAAGTTATCATCCCAAGTGCAAGACAAGCGTCATCATATATTCCTAGCAATCAGACAAGTATGCAACTTGTCACTTCTATGATCTATCTATCCATCAGTTTAAGGATGAAATGTTGTTAACCCATAAATCTTGCAATAAGTGACTAAACAAATTAGATACCCCACCATACACAATGGAGAGGGGAGCCCCAAAGTGTATCTAAATGTGCAAGAAAAGCATTTGTTTATCTCAAGTGTGCTTGATTATCCTTTGCTAGCTTATTTGTCATTTTTTAAAATGGTCAACAACCACAAAATTATAGTGATGTTTGGTCATCAACAGGCCAGATAAGAAATCCATACAGATATATTTCCATTTTTTGAATGGAATTGGAAATGTATATCCAAATTTGTGACTAGCTAGCTCATCTATGCTCCAAGGAACAAAATACACGAGATGAGCCTCGATGCCTTTTTGCATGTGTGGGCAATAGAAGTGTTGTACTTGTATTACGCCCAATTTTTTGGTGACTCCAACATGATTAGTAGATTTATAGTAGTGTGCCACTCAAATGAGCATTGTTGGGTGTGAATAGGGGAATACAAGCATGCACAAGATCGTGAGAAGCTTGTTCTATAGATAAAAGGGCTCAACCTATTGTCCTTGAAAAAAGGGTGTTGTATGTAGCCGCAAACTCTGGATTATGTACTGTGAAACTCAGCCCACACTGTTATGGCTCAATGTTGTTGGTCACCTAAAGCACTCAGTTGCTTTTGTCACCTTTCTTCCCCTCTTACTTATTCTCTAGATGGAATTGCTTACATGAATGTCACCCACTTCATATCCCTTGCATTCTCTAGCATATTTGTGTATGAATAAACTGAAGAGGATTATGATCAGATTGAATGATGGCCTTACCTAAGAGATATCTTTTCATTCTCCAAGTTGTTCTCATAGATAGAGTATCTTTGTATGGTGTCGCTAAATGTTTCTAGATGATATGCAATAAAATGTCCATGTCGAGTGGGTACAACACCACACATGAAATCAAATATATCAGTATCAATTCTAAAGACTTGGTTGATTGGAGACATTGTGAGGATGGGTGCAAAGCAAATTATCGCCGAGTCTTCAAATGATTGATATTATACAAGTTTCAAATAAAATGCTGACTTAGCTCATGTGGTTTGATTCAATAGGTAGGAGATGTACAAAAATCCCAATACAAATTATGAACAGAAATTTTCAAGTCTAATATTGTAGTTCTATGTTGCTGAGAGGAGTCGGCCAATCTAAAATGATCTTGAATCCTCATCTTTGTGAAATCCACATAAATACCTCATGGCCGATGTTATAGCCCACATATCAACCCTGAGTTACACCAAAGTTATGCTTGCCTCTTGAACCCTTGATCTTTGTAAAATTCATATGAATACCTCATGGCCAATTTTGTAGCCCACGTATTAACCCCGAGTTACACCAAAGCTATGCTTGCTAGAGTTTTTTTGCAACATGTGGATGCAAAGTGTTACAAGAACCTTATGAACATGCACAATGTACTCTTCCCAAGTCTTGTTATAGATGAAAAATTCATGCAAGCATACAATGACAAAGGTTTGGGTGAAGGGCCACAAGCTCATTCATGGGCAACATGAAGGTTGTAGGTGTGTTGGCATTACCAACCACTTAGAGAAGCCTCCCTTTCTTTTGACCCTTTCTTTTGATTATTATCTTCTAAATGTCATCAAAGCTGAAACCACTTAGTGATAACTGGATTTAAGATCAATCATTGTGAAGTATTGTGCACCTCAAAGCTGGTCCAAAAGATCATCAATGTGTAATCAAACTACAACAAGATGG
The DNA here is from genome assembly GCA_018584345.1 of Thuja plicata. Taxonomy (NCBI): domain Eukaryota; kingdom Viridiplantae; phylum Streptophyta; class Pinopsida; order Cupressales; family Cupressaceae; genus Thuja; species Thuja plicata. The sequence goes on along the minus strand of MU225459.1, from coordinate 1,371,517 downwards.
ACTTGGTTGAATTTTCCCTTTATCATGAGATCTTGAATTCAACCTGATTATCATTTTTTTTTAATTTCCTTGCATTCTGATCATTGTGGTGTGCACATGCTAATACCAGCTCCTGCCACTAATTTGAAATAGGAAAGTTGACTTCTTGTACCAGTCCGCTGTCTCTTTTAACATTTTTGTAAAACCACCACCCTCTTTTGATATTTTCACTAGGCTTCAGATCAAGGATGTGCAGATACCCTAGCAAGGTGTCACATACAAGCAGGTATTCATTTGCTAGGAGAAATTCTTGTTCATTGACAGGCTCGTAGAATTCCATATAAGAAACCAAATACTTGCCCTCACAGTTCACAATCCAAAATCTGCATACCTAGGGTTTTATGATGCTGAAAATTGTACTTGAAACCCTCGGATATCAATATAGCACAACCCTTGCTTACATTTAATGAAACGGCCATTAAAACATGGTAATTGTCACAAAAATCAGTAGTAAATATGGCTGGAAAGTTTAATGTAACACGGGCACTGGGGGACGCCGGGACATCGGAAAGGGTTTCGGATATCAATATAGCACAACCCTTCCTTAAATTTAATGAAATGGCCATTAAAACATGGTAATTGTCACAAAAATCAGTAGTAAATATGGCTGGAAAGTTCAAATGTAACACGGGCACTGGGGGACGTCGGAACGGGTTTCCGGGACTGGGGGACAAAGGGCTTCAATTTTGGGACGGCAGGGGGATGGTGGCAGGGGGCGAGCAAGGGGGGTATTTAATATACTATACATATAGTACTTGAATGTGATGTTCCAAATGGCACCACACCCTTCGTTGACACAACTCCACCGTATGGCACCCTCACATACGGTCACACCCGTATATGGCAATGAGGTTTCGTATGGTGTCTATGTTTCACTCGTACGGGAATATGCCTCCCGTACGGTATTGGCACTTGGCACTTGGCACTCATTAATAACCAGAATGAATTGCAAAGACAAGAGAATTTGCATTTTCAAATTATATATCTCAGATTACATCAAATTGGTCTTCAAATGAAGACTTCACAGATCCGGGTCAATAGGCAGAATAGGGTGAGGAGTTACTCCCCACCGAAACTGCAAATACAGAATAGGGAGGATCTTGCACCTCTGAAACTGCAACAGTGCAGAAGCCCAACTGGAATTTGCGAATACAAAGAAAACATCAAATTCACCATACCTACAACTACGCCAAACACGGCCTTATGAATGGGCTCCGAGAAGTTTCCCGAAGGGTTACAAATGGGTCGACACAACCGAAACATTAATAACTAATGAATAAAAAGGGCCCGAAAGATATTATTAAGTTCGGGGCCATACAAACAATTATTTTATTTGAATTATTTTGGGGACATTACAGTCCTCCCTGCCCAAAGATTGCTTGCCCTCAAGCAATCGCAAATTCAATCCTGGGAATCCTGCTAGGGGTGGATCATGAATCTCCCCTACGATCATCTTCTTCAGTTTTGAGTCAGGTACCAAATAGATTCTGACATTGTAATAGATGACATCCTCAACCACCTTGTACTTGTCATCCTGTATTTGACTATCCATCAACTGGCATGCAAAGGTGTTCTTGGAGTACTCAACCAACAAATGAGCCCTCCAATCCTTTAAAATCTGAACCAATGGGCATACGGCAAGTATCTCGAGTAAAGCATTGGCCGCCACATTCTTCCTCACATCTTCAATGTCAAAGTTATAGCTTGAATCTTATCTTGTCTGAAAATTGCCTCTATCTTCTTCACTGAAATTTTCCTTGGGCCTCTATTTGACATCCCTCTTAGCACCACCTTGTCGTCCACCTCAAATGAAAACATCTTCTTGAAACATTGTGTACGGGTCGAGGGTCTCCATCCATTGAATGCCAATATGACATCTATATCATCCAGATCTATCGCAAAGAAATCATTCGTCACTGTATAGTTTCCTATGGTAATGCTCAATTGTGGAATCACACGAGTGCAAAGTAGTAAAATTCCTCCTGCCACCTTGACCTCAAATCCCTCATGCTCCACCGTGTGCAAAGCCTTTTTAGTGAAAAGTGATGAATTGATGAAATTGAGTGTGGCCCCACTATCAAGCATAACTTTGACTCGCTCCCCCTGAAGTGTGTCACAGACCCAAAATACGCTACATCTAGAAGTTGCAAAAAGTGTAGCAATGGAATGTCCCCTTTGTACAAGCATGGCAATCCTCTCTGCATTATTAGTCTCTTCCTCTTCATCAGGTACCACCTCAATATAGTGAATCTTCCCTTTACCAAGACAACGGTGACCTGATTCCCAAGTCTCTTTGCAAGTGAAACAAAGCTTCCTCCTTCGAAGCTCCCAACGAGTGGCCTCATCCATCAGAGGCTTCTTCTGAAATGGCTCCTTGTCCCTGTCCTCCTGTGGGAGAGGTGGCTGGGAATGTGTGTGACTCCTAGAGGATGAGGTAGCCATGTTACGTGCCTTCTTATATGCCTCTGTGAGCATGTTGAGATTGAAACCTTTGACCCAACCCTTGAGGGGTTCCATCAATCCATCCATGAACAGCACGACAAGTCTTCTCTCAGAGATGTCAATAACCAACATTGACAACCTTTGAAAATTCAAATGTAATCGTCCACTAGTCCAGTCTACTTTAGTTGTGCCAACTCCTTGAAGTTGAGCTCTAGATCCTTTCCATCAAAGAGGTCTATCAGTTTCTCCATGAAATCAACATATGCAGTTACTCGATTGTGACCAAGAGTGACCATCCCATGGTGCCATCATTCGTGAGCGATTCCTTCCAGATGGAGTGTTGCAAATTTGATTGCTTCATCTTCCGGCATTGGGTTGCGCTAGAAGTAGGTGTCTGCTTTTTGTACCCATACTCATGCTGATGTTGTTCCGGACCCATCAAAGGATGATATCTTTAGCTTGCCAATCTTTTGTTTGATGTCATTGTTGTAATAACGACGACTCTTGTCGCCCGAGTATTTCATTCAAAGATCCACATAATCCCTTAAGGATATATCTATTCTAGTCTTATCTCAGCTGCTCTTGCAACTCCTAGAAAGTGAGCTCTTGCTCTCCGCGAGGTGCTTCTGTTCTCTGGGGAAAAGTCGGCATCATAGGTCGAGAATGTGAGCACAGTGTGTTTCCAGTGACCGAATTTTCACCATGTCCATTATGATCCCCATTTGTTCTACCTTCTGCCAATTTTCACAATGTTTCCTCCATGATGTTGTCGTTGTTCCCCTCTGACCATGGTTTCGTTGAGCTGAGCTTGGCTTCGAGTTAGCTCCCTTAACAGTGGCACGATCCTGTGGTTCCCCCATTCTGTCAGCAGAATGATACCTCCTTCTGGTGTATACTATGAGTTCCTTTTGCATTCACTACTCGACAGGCTGGCAGAATCACCAGCTCTGATACCGCTGTGATGTTCTGAATGGCACCATACCCTTCGTCAGCGCAACTCCACCGTATGGCACCCTCGCATACGGTCACACCCGTATATGGCAATGAGGTATCGTACGCTGACTATGCTTCACTCGTATGGGAGTATGCCTCACCCGTACGGTGAAATCTAAGGCGCACAGTATTGGCACTTGGCACTTGGCGGCTAGCACTTGGCACTTGGTAGTTAGCACTTGGCACTTGGCACTTGGCACTCACTAATAACCAGGATGAATTGCAAAGACAAGAGAATTTGTATTCTCGGATTATATATCTCTGATGACATCAGATTGGTCTTCAAATGAAGACTTCACAGATCCGGGTCAACAGGCAGAATAGGGTGAGGAGTTACTCCCACCGAAACTACAAATACAGAATAGGGAGGATCTTGCACCTCTAAAACTGCAATAGTACAGAACTCCAACTGGAATTTGTGAATACAAAGAAAACATCAAATTCACCATACCTACAACTACACCAAACACGGTCTTATAAATGGGCTCCGGAAAGTTTCCTGAAGGGTTACAAACGGGTTGACATAACCAAAACATTAATAACTAACTAATTAATGAAAAGGGCCCAAAAGATATTATTAAGTTCGGGGCCATACAAACAATTATTTCATTTGAGTTATTTAATTATTTCGGGGACATTACATTGAAATGCTAGTTATGAAATGATCTATAACAGTATAAGAACTAATAATACCAAATACTTGAACATAGAAAAATTGCAACATGAACCATTGAACATTCAACATACCCAATAGTAAATACAAAATATCAAATTTACCAATTACTATTAGAAATTCAAATTATCGGCAAATAGAACATTCTAATTTATATTCTATCAAAAATATCATAAAGATGATTACAATGAGTAGCATGATATCAAAACGAGTACAAAATCATGTCAAAATGTAGTGAAGGGAGGCCTCTAATCATCCCCCAAGGCAAACTCCTCATCACTGGAACTACTAGACTCCTCACGGTCATGATCCACCAAAGGAGCACCAACCAGCCCTACATCTATAGCTGCTGTGATAGGGGACGAGTAGACGTCCCGGGGACGTCCAAGAGACTCCTGGAACGTCCCAAGGACGTCCCTGCGGCAAGGAGGTCCATGGGACGTTCCGGCGGCGTTATGGTGGCAGGAAGGCGGTGGTGGGGGGAGGTGGGAATGCCAAGTCCCCATCTCCTGGACGTCCCCGACCCGGGTGCGGGGGGACGTGTCCCCGTGTTACACAACTGGAAACTAATGTTTAATGCTCCTGCCAGATGAAAATTGTGGCTGAAAACAATGGAGAAACCCTAGGTTTTCACTTCAAATATGCATATAAAATAGAAACCCTAGGAGGCTGCAAAAACACGTGGTAATCTTCTTTCAAAATGCTAAAAATCTGTTCTGATTCCCTAGGTTTTGATCCTGCATCAGCCTGCACAAATGAAACCCTGGGTGGTTGCAAAATATGTGATAAGCAGCAAGTCCTAGTGCCAGTACTCTTTAAAAAATCCTGGAAGTTGACCTCTGAAGCCCTAGAGGTTGTGTGTGATAATCAGAAATTGAAAAAGCAGTTGCAAATCCTTGAAAGCACCTTGGAAAAATGGTTGTAAAACAATGTCTAATGATGAAAAATTCCAAGGGTACAAGGGACACGTCCCCATGAATTTTAGCCCCCAACCCCGCCCCAGAGACATCCCAAGGACGGGGGACGCCTTGAGGATGTTCCCAAGGTGAACGTCCCCAAAAAAAGAATTAAGTTAAACACCCCTAATCAGCGTGGACATGCCGGAAACGCGATAGGGACAGTTAGTCATCCCCGGGACACATTAGGGACGTCTCAATGGCCGGCCAGCCGTCCACTTTTGTCTAGTGCTCAAAAAACATTAAAAAAACACCCAGCTTTAAAAAAAACATTTTAAATGATGTTTATGGCCCCCACACCCCTCGAACCCTAACATGAATAAACATAACACTCCATGAGTAGCATTTGACTTCAAGTTTACATTAAAATAAAAATTGCAGCCAAGTTAGAAAGACAAAGCGGCAGGATTTGAAGGTGTTGCAACATCGATTAGAGGCAGCCATCATACTTCCCATCATTGTGTTGTACAGTTTTTGACATTTGTAGAGCAAACTTGTAGCCTTTGGGCATTTTGGTGTATGTAGTATTACTATTTTTCAGTTTTATATCATATGCACATTAACATGAATTATGGAAGCATTTAAATATTAATTTTTTGACTCTCACATAAACTCTATTGTTGTGTTTTAAGATTCTATAATGTATATGTCAATATGATGAATGCTCTATCAATGTCATCGTATGAATATTTGAAATTATATATATATCAGTCCTTACCGTCCCCAAAAATGGCCTCAAAAAATCTCGTCCCTGAAATGCGTCCACACATCCTGGAAACTTAGTGGAACATGGTGAAAAACAAATGTCACCCCTCTGCAATGAAGAAATTCAATGGGAACCAGCTGAAACCAAATGTAATGTCCCCATTTTTAAGCCACTGTTTTGTGAACGTTGGCCAGTTTTTCTTGGCATGTGGCGATAGTTCGGATTTCAATTGGTGCTCTAGTTGGTCACAACACTCTTTGTAGCGTTATGGGTTTTCCTCAGTTTTTTTCTAGGTCGTTCTCCTCAATCCTTGGAGATCACTGCTATTTATAGTAAGTGCTTGTGTCGGGCACCTATCTTTTTGAGTTTTTATAAGTTTGTTCTCCTCAGACCTTGGAGAACATTGCTATTTATAGCAAGAGCTCATTTTGGCACAAGTATTTTTGGGTTTTCCTGTGTTTGTTCAGTTAGATAATTGTCACTGATGTCAAAGCTTGATACATGCAAAAAGATGAACCTTCTGTTAGAAAGAATATGCTGCTGTGTTAGAAAGAATTTGCCTAGTGTTTGATACTGCTGGATTATACACACCTAGATACAGAAGCAAACCTGCCTATGCTAGATTAAAGGAAAGTTAGCATGTAAAAGAAGACAACAGCATGGTGAAAGCAGTTAAAGAAAACAGAGCAACACATTTAAAGCAAATATGGCCGCCTCCATAAAGAGATAAATATAGGTGATTTAATGAAGGTAAGCATTGCCAAGAAAAGAAAAAAAGGCAGATAAGGTTTAAAGCAAAGTTAAGATAAAAAATCAGAGTTACCTGCGTAGAATGGAAAGATATTTATGAAAATCAAATCAGATAAGTTTCATGTTGGGCGCCAAGGTGGAGAAGAATTAGATAAAATAAAATCAGTTTTTACAGCTACCAAGAAAGGAAAGCAAATCACATAAAGCTGGCCGCCATTTTTATAAGGATACAAGAAAGATTCAAAGAAAGTTTAAGGATATGATAGGATAAACCAAATCTGATTTATGTCATAAAAGGAGAGATTTAATGTGTCATAAAAAGAAAAATTTAATGCAAAATTAAAAGAAAGATTTGATGCAGATTTATAAGCAGATTTGATAAAGGTTTCATGATCAGCTTTAGGTGCCCAAGATATTTTAGAAATCTTCCATTTTGAGAATCCAAACAGCAGCGCTATTTTTAGTAGGTTTTATTCTTGAAGAGTTCAATGGATATAATGAACAAAAAAAGAGTGTGTAGTGTGTGTGTGTGTGTGTATATCATGAAGAATTGGTGCCTTATAAATGGAGTGTTTTTTTATTGTTGAGAGGAGCATTTTCTGAAAACAGAAAAAGAGAATGTACAGCTGTATGTATAAGTTGATTTTGACTAAGGCACAAAAAAGTCTTTTTTTTGTCTGAGATTAAAGTAAAAAGAAAAGAAAATGTGGTTTGTGAACATGATGTTTTTTCTAATGATTTAAAATCAGAGATAGAGGGTGATGAGCAGTGAAGGAAGTACAGATTTATGAAGATTCAGCAGAGTACAGAGAAATGTTTCAAGCAGAGTTTATTGGAGGTCGGTGCCTCATACTGAGTTGGTGTGCAGAGGGAGTTGGTGCTTCTAGTGAGTTGGAGCTCACGTTTGTAAGATCAGTGTCTTTTGTGGATTGTTTCCTACAGATTGTAAGAAGTTAATAAAAGCAATATTTTGCCATGGTTTTTTCCCTTACGGGTTTTCCACGTAAAATCTGTGTTCTTGAATGTGTTGTTTGCTTGATGTTTTTGAAGTTATATTTGCAAATTTGAAATAAGTGTTAATATTTGTCCTTATACTGATTCACCCCACCCCCATATTAAAGTGTGTTCTCCATGTTCTCCTCAATCTTTAGAGAACATTGTTATTTATAGTCGATGCTCATTTGGGCACCAGTCACCATCCTTCAGCATCAGTTATGTATTGGCATGATCCGTTCTCTGTTTTTGGTATCTTGGCGAGTTTTTCGTAAGGTGGTTGATAATATTTTAATATTTGCACTAAAGTAGTAAAGTGACTAAAGTGCCAAAGACATTCAATAATAAAATAGATCACTTTTGAAGCAATAAGGTTTAAATTATAAAGTGATTTTAAGTTGAATTTTCCAAAAAGTTCCTAGGAAGGTTATAAAAGAGAACTGAGCCGGGGGGGGGGGAAAGAGGGCTGAGGCCATGGTCCCATGGAGGGGGGCTTCCTAAAAAATTTCAGGGCGTGCTACTGAGAATTTTTAGGATTAATATAAAGCGGGTGGTCCCATGAATTTCATAGTGCCATTCAGACTTGAAAGTTTAAGCTCCACAATTTATGGATGCTGGCGGTCTCATGAATTTTGTTATTTAGCATATTCAATACACGCAAGTTTAAAAATATATATTAAAAATAGAAAAATCAATCGATACAGATTGAAAAACTGCAGATGAGTGACAATTGGCAGGAAAAAAAACTAAGCTGGTGGGGCAATTCGAAGCCCCCACCTTTTCCACCCACTCAAATATGCAGCCCTATAAAGTAGGGGTGGCTATTTTTTAGGAAAAGATTCTAATTAGTTCTACAGCAGTTTTTAATTGACTTCATAGGACCTCCCGCTCTTTAAAAATTGATCCCAAAGCCCCCCTCATGGGATCCCACCCTAAGGGAGCTCTTTGGGATTCATTCAGATTATTCAGAAGTTAGTTTATTTCTCTTGGAGATTTGGAGATTTGTGCCTGTAGCCAAATTCTTATCAGCGAGACGAAAACCCCAATGGTTTTTTGAAGCTAAGGATGGAAACCCTCTGTCCTCAACAGGGCAGTTCCATACAGGGATCAACAGTGAGCTGAATATTATGAAAACAGGGACAGCAACCCTTGTTTTGTTTGTGTAGTTTTAGAGGTAAATCCAGGCAGGGTTCGCATTTGTGTTGAAAATTCAAAGAAAAATTTTGTTTGAATTAAGTTTCAGATTTTGGGCATTTTGTTTTTGCTAACCTCAGTGATTAGATTAGTTGTGAATGTTAAGAACAGATGCCATATGAACGCTTGTGCTGGCTGTCCTTTTTCATCTGGTGGTTGTTGGTAACTAGAGGGCTGATTGAATATTATTCTGGGCATGTGAATACATAAGTGGTGTCAGCTGGCCTGAAATTTGCAGAGGACCCTGGAGGCTTTCACCTCATCTTGGCATTGGTATTTTTTGTAAGGATATTCACGGGTGTTTAAAAGGATTCGTGGGTGACTTGGGGTTCGTGGAAGACAAAATATCATTATTCTTTCTAGCTGGTAGACGAAGTATATGCTCAGAAATTTATAGAATCTGCTGATTCTATGCATTTCTGGTCATATCCTCATTCTTTGTAGCGGCCTTCTATTGAGGATTGAATTACTCACAGGTATTTAGGAAGGTATGGATTCCTCTCTATGGCGTTGGAAACCAGAATAGTGCCATCTCTGTCGCCGATTAGTCAAGATTCATTAATATATTGAACTTGCATCATATTTCAGCTTCTATTTTGTTTTCTGTGAACAGCAATTTGGTAAGGATCTCGCACAGCAATTGTAAGGTTATCAGTTCATAAATTTATGTCATATAATCGGTTCAACTCTCTCTGGTTTGATGAATGATTGTTAAATGGTATATTCATGTTCAGGTTTCATATGAAACTTTCTATTTATTTCTGAGTGTTGTTAAAGGCATTCAACATTGCAAATGAGGAAACTACCCACAGAAAGATCGCATTTATACATGCATGCAAAGTGTTTATTGAAAAGTCTATAATATCTATATGCAATGTGGATTTACTTGTTGAACAAATACTGTCACAATTGCACTTTGGAATCTGGATGATCCTATACCCAAACACGTTGAAAATACATTACACTATGATCAAATACAAAGTGTTCGACGAAATGCCCGCATAGTAGGAAGCAGAAGTATTTGTGGGTTTTAGGAAAAAAAATTATAGGGTGGCGATCACACCAAAAGTGGTGAAAACTTTTGGATAAAAAGCTCTGCAACCTAGTGCTGAAATTTAGCCCTCCAATGTTGCTCTTTAGTGATTTGAGAAATAAAAATCAAACCCAGCTAAAAATAGAGAAGGGCATGTTTGGTCATTTTGTTTTAGTGCTTTATTGCCACTTTTATGTGTTTTGTTCATAGATCCTCAAAAAATCCTGGTTTTTGCAATTCTTAATAAATCCTCAGCCTAAACGATCTTTTCCCCATAATTCCCGATTTAATCAGTCACGATTTTCAACAATGTTCAATGATTTTTAAAGGTTTAAATTGCAAAAACATCTCCTGAGGAACACATTTACTATCCAACAACCTATCATGATACCCTAATCAGACAAATGTCTCTATTAAATTGGTTTCTTTAGCATAGAACTGAGTGCTAGCCGCTGGGACACGGTTTGACATCAAAGATTTGCTAGATTTCGTCAGCTTTTAAGGCAAATCACACGTAGGCGACCTTGAATGGATGTATATTTCTAATAGATGTTAAGGACATTAAAATAGAGACAAGTTCTTTAATATACTTCTATGTTTGATGTTAAAAACATTAACATGGAATGGTTAAAAGATGTGTTGTTTTTTTCCCAGTATGCAATACTACTGTCATTTGCCTTAGGCTTGTAATAATGCTTTCCATGCATATAAATCCACAGACACAATTTAGTGGGAATTGGTAGACAATATCACAAATACTAAGAAAGGCTTCTATCTCATTTTTTTAACATATCTGAACCTTATAAGACTACTTTCCAAAAGTAAATACAGAAAGCTGGACTAAATTGAAACAAAACTCTATTGGCTTTATATCAATCTAAAGAGGTTTGTTTTCTTGGAATTCTTGTGATCCTGACTATTCAATAGATTTTTAACATTTAAGTTGTCAACAAAAATAGAAAAGTGGCCGTTTAGATTACCAAGGCTAGGTTGGGACAAATTTCCTTATAGGATGCTAACAAAGTGTGATAATTAGGAGCTTCAATTTGACACTGGCCATCAAGTTTAATAAAGGTGCAGTTTCCCATGATGTTTTAAACTTAAAAACCATATCCTCATCAAGTACACTTCTCTACCTTTTAAAACACTTAACATTTGTCCTCAACTGCCTGAGCATGCTTTTCTAAGGTTATTTCCACTTAAAACATGTCAAAATTGATCACGACAAGCTCTGGCAAAACTTAACATTTGTCCTAACTGCCTAAGCATGCTTTTCTAAGGTATAAAACGTGTTTGGCACACTTTCACTTAGTCTTGGCCACTTAATTACCACGGCATGCTTTTAGACCCTTACTGCCACTTGACACTTGTCCAGTTCCTGTGAAGCGTGCTCAACTTTCTTAACCACTAAAACCCCGACGTTCATCACCAAGGTGTGCTTCATCAAAGTCTGCGCCACTTTCAACAAGGTTTCCTCATGCTTGAAGCACTCTGACTCTTATTACCTCTTGGGCACTTTCAGACACCTGAGAAGAGCACTCCAAGCAAGTTATTGTCACTTTCACAAACACCTAGTCAAATTTATATTTTCCTGCTTTCACACATTGATTACTAGACAAAACAACTTAAGGAACAGCACCCCTTGCTCATGATGGAACAAGAAACAAACACATCGCGGATAAAAACATGATGTTGAGGTTTCAAATCCCACACTTTGACAGATGGATTTAGCAAAACACAAGAAAATAACCCCAGCAAGACATCATAGGGGTGCAACAGTACTGGCATCTCTTTAGTGTGTTCTCATGTCTGTTCTCTTTCTTTGTTTTTCTATTTGTTAAAAAGTCTAATATCACCACCTCCTTATTGCTTCTCTATGCTTCTTAGTATCCCCTTTTATATGCCATTCTCTTTCCATTCGCTCCTCCTTGGGTCTATTCTACTCTTTTCCAACTCAATGATATTGCTTTACACATTATTTGTCACTTTCCCTTCCTAATCCACAATTTTCATTCATATTACCTCCTCTTTAACACTTATTTTTTTGTTTGTGCAACTTTGTAACATTTTCATCTTTTTGACAACATTAACGACGTTAATAACATTTGCAAGTTCCTCTTCTCCCCTTCAATTCACTGCTCTTTCTCATTCTCTACTGTTCTTTTAAGTTTTGCTGTGCAACTGCACACTATTGTATCTTTTTTCCTATTTCAGTCACTCTTCAGTGTTTCTCAGTCATTTGGTGCCTTATTTGCATAATCTAAGAACTTCTATGGTTATTGGAACATTGCCCGCTTTTGCAACTACTTGAATCTTGCTGGTATCTTGTTGTTCCAGAAATTCTTGGCCATCTGAGCATTTTTTCAGTCCTATTGATAATCCTTCCATCTCATTGCACTTTAATCTTGTATTTGACATTGGTTACGGAGTCGATTACAAGCATTACCCCTATATTCTTTACTAGTTTTGCCACATTCTTGTGTGTCCTTGCATATCTGACATATGTAATTTGTACCTTGCACGTCTTGACTCTTAAACATCTTATGCTTTGTTTGACTCATTCTACTAACTTTTACTACAATTAATGGCCAATCTATGTCATTCTTACAATAAAATTTTGCTGATACTTGCAAATTAACTTTGTTATATTGATATTTCTAACTTCATGTGATATTTTATCAAGGTCTAACTGTACTTTTTTGAGTCAAACTTGTTGAATCATTTTTCTAACTTTACTAATTTTTCTCTTACGCTTTATAGCCTGATTAGTCTTTGTTTTCAGTAGCATTATCTCTAGTGCCATATCCTATAACCTTCTTTCTATGTCTAAAAGTTAGTTTGAGGATTATATGGTATTTATAGGCTAGCTTGTACACCTTAGTATTTGCTTGGTTTTGCCATCAAAGTTCAAAAAAAAGCATCTCTCCATCCTCCCTTTCAATCTCCTTAATCATTGGAACTGAACTTAGTCCTACTTTTGCACTAAGTTATGAATATATATTTTAACTTTTTATTTTTAATTTGTAATCCCATAATCGCATTCATCATAGTGTTGAGTTATTTTTAGCTCAGATAGAAACTTCCACACAGGTTCAAAGTAAACGTGCAGGGACAAATTCAAGTGGTTTGAGTTAGTCTATCTTGTATTTCACTCTAGTGATTAAAATGAAAGACTTTTATTTAGTTAATTTAGTTGATTTAAGTGCAGATGAGCACTATTGATTTAGACTTATCTTCTAAATCATCTCCTGCAGATGAGCACTATTGATTTAGACTTATCTTCTAAATTATCTCCTGCGTGAGATAAGATTGCTATTTTGGAAGATTAGATTTTTGGCTGAATTAGTATAAAGATAGGAGCACGATAGAAGACTGTAAGCATTTAACTCAGATATTCTTTTGAAGGACTGAAAGACTAAGTTTTCTAAAGGACTGCAAAACTGAATGTAAGATAGTTGATGTCCATGCAACTTTAAGTTATATCAGTTGTGGAGGTTTTCCTTGTACTTTTTTGAAGGAATGCAAAAGAGGTTATGTAACTTATGAGGCATAATCATCAATCTTCTATTATCGTTTCCACAATTTGAACTTCAATGATTTGCGTGATCAATTCAATGTATTCAAAGCATTAGATAATTTGACATTGTGATTGGAACTTTTTTAACATTTAGCACTATATTTTTTAACATATTTCTTTTAAACACTCTGTTTCTATATTCTTATGTATGTTAATTAGTTTCAACCCTATTTGTGGCTTTAGTATGTATTATGTAATTACGAAGATGCATCTAATATTGTTTGAACAAATGTATTGTTTGTATTTCAGAAACAAATGTTGAATGTCTGTAAACATTTTGACACAAAAACATGGAAATAATATTTTTGTGTAAGTAGAATCATGGTGAAAGCTAAAATTACTTGTAATGCATCAAAGTGAGAAAATTAAAAAAAAATAGTCGCATGAGTAATGAGCATAGAGAGTTGAGATAGTAGTAGACTTCTGTTTTAAAACAAAGCAAGAAATGTGTATAAAGGTAACTAAAGTGCTTCTACAACCATACCTGTTTCTCAATGGTCCAGTAAATCCTAGTGATCTTGAAGTTGCAAACCTATCAATTGGAAGCCCAGTACCAGCCAGGGCGCAAGCCCCTAAAGGAGAAAAGTTCAAGCGAGTTTTGCAATCAGCCAACCGCCCAGAGTCACGTTCAAGCTAAAGACGGGAATATTATGGAAGCAAGTTAGAATTACCACTCTTAAATTCAAAAAAAACAATATAATGCTTATCACTGACCAGATAAAGCACCTCACATTCAGAAAAATAAAATTAAAATGGTTAAGTATGTTTATCATTTTTCAGGATTCAGCTTATAGATCTCCATGGCAAAGAGATGAAAATTAAGATGCCTAGTGGTGCAGGATCCTGTCTTCAATTACAGAGAGTAAATAATAATTTAAGAAAGTAAGTTCTCTAGATAATTATCCTAATACTAGAATGCAATTTGATATAAGTCTTCTGGAGGAAAGAAAGAAATGGACAGAACATGTCTAGAAGATCCAAAGCCAATATCATAACAGGTTAAGGAAAAGATATAAGATTGAATGAAAAACAGTTGTCCCTAGGGCCTCGACACTCTCACCAAATGTTCTGCAGATGGGGGTAGGATATTCCTCCACCCCAATCCCCACCTTCACCCCCTGCTACCCTTAACAAAATTTAGCATGGAAAAGTACCTTCCCCAGCCAAAAACAAATGTGGAATACTTTGCATGAGCTTGTTGTGACAGAGATCAAACCTTTTCAAGTGGAGTACAAAGGAGATTGAAAAATCCCAGATTGCTTTCCAAATTTAGCTCACTTATTGGCATTTATCACATGATTCCAATCCATTGGCACAACTCGGAAGATTTGTTCCTTAGACAAATTCCACTTGAGACAAAATGCGCTCACAAACAGAATGATAAAAATCAACTCCCCAACAACCATTTTGTTATACAAAAACAACAACGAAGACAGGAGTGCATCACTGTTTTAAAGCAAGGAATAAAAAATAGATGGGGGGTTACATGGAGATGCCATAATAAAAAATAATAACATAATACTTAAATTAAATAAAACAATCTTTAAAATATATAATATAAAATTCAAAATATATAAAACATAATAAAAAATAATATTACAAATATCATATGATAAATATTTATATATAAATATAATGTATTTCATACAACATAAATATTGTAATTTTATTTATATATTTATATTAATAAAATGATAATTAATATGTATAAGTAGAACATATTATATTTATATAATAATAAATAAAACATAATAATTACTATAAATAAATAATATTAAAAATATATAATCCTGCAAATGGGTTCTACTCCCTAGGAACGGACATGTCTCTAAGACAAACATGGATGGTGATGACCTTTAACAACAATGTTCCATATTGGTCCATTAGAGAGTGGAGCCGGATTATTTTACCAACGTTCTTGGAGGGGAATTATCTTCCTAACAGATACAAATTTTCCTACATGGGGGTTTCTCCTTCAAGAATATACTTTCACATTAGAGTAATCTTGACAAGGCAGGTCCAATCAAAATGAGAATGGCAAAATAAAAGTTCTCTTTTGGATAAATGATGGTACTTGGAGTCAGGCATGGTTGACAACCGAGGTCAATGTTATCCGCAAGGTGTATGGACCGTCTAATGCGAATGATAAATAATAATGAAACATGTATGCTTTTTGCCAAGGAGATTGCAGGAGACAGCGAGAGACTGCAGTGGGACATCTCCTGCAAGCAAGGACATCTCTGACTTGCGTCTCCAATACCGGATACGCATCGCACTCCCCAAGATGCGTTGCAGGGGGGTGGAAACACGTCTCCCTGCAACCTAGAAACAAAACCATTAACAAAAGTTGACAACCGGTTTAAGTAAAAAGAAAACTTGTGATATTATCTTGATTCTTATTGGTGGTGATTAAAGGTTTTTTTGACTGTATTATCTTATCTAACCTTCAAAACATGGAAGAAAATGCATTAGAGGCCTTGGGTGCATGTTCCATCACTTAAGTGACACAATAACATCAAAATATAAGGAAAAGGTGCCTATGATCCTAAAGCATTCGCCTAAGTAGAGTATTGCAAGTTTGAACATGAGAAAAGCGAATTAGATGATAGCCTCATGCTCTAGAGGACAAGTATCAAGTCAAAACTATAAGAACAAAAAATGCATCGATGTGTGCATTTGCTTGGAGAACGCAATTTTTATGTCAAAAAGCACCAAAGCTGCTCCTCAAGTGCCAAAAATTGTGCCTATAGCATGTGATTTATTATTGTTGAGCAATACTTTCATTGGTAGTAAGGAAGGATACAATTGAAGTAACTTACCCAGCGTGTTAACTATTAGCAGTAAATCCTTCAAGTTTCATTTAAGTTTTCAGAGGATCAACACATGTTTGCATTCTTCGAGCACCCATAGAAATCATTGTGGGGAACCATGTCCCTCGTTCTTCATCGAAGGCACTTCAAGTTTCATAGTTTGTCTCATAAAAGATTTTCATTATCCACAAGGTCATGGGTGCAGAACACTTTGTTTTACAAGTTCCTAAGCAAAGAATCAAATTCAAGTAACCAAGATGATTTGATGAGTTGTTCATTCCAAGTTTCTTCATAGGATCTACACATTGAAATCACTACAAGGAGCCATGTAATGTCCCCTTTTGGGATATATACTTGATTTTGCCCAAAACTAACAATTCCAACAAATGCAATTTATTTACAAATAGAATTCTATAATAAAATTACATAGTTGTAATGCCAATTTAGAGAAAACCCTAAATCAGGTCTTATGAACAATACTAATTAACATCAAACCATCTATATCAAGCATCTATTTCATATGCAGATAATCTCTATTAAAATCAAAGTATCCTAGAATCATTGGTAGCTTATTGATTCTCATATATGAAAGTTTTTTCTGGATGTGTCTATTTTTCTTCGATATTGCATTTATAACTAGGGATGATCATTATTGCATCTTGTTTCCTCTTTTTTCTATTCACGCCTTCCTGAATGTGAGGAGCAATAAAAAAATAAAAGGCAAGTTCAGTGTTATATAGTCACATTCTTTTGGAAATCCATTTTCCATAAAGATACGTAGCTAATTTATTTGATAATCCATTAATTACTACTAGCATTATGAAATATGTTATCTAAGATAAAGGGATTGAGTAAGCAGAAACTTCCAAGAATTTCTGAGAAGTGGCACTCCTAAATAATTGCTATGAAGAAAAGAAATAGCAATGCATTTTTATGGACCAAGGCATAAAATGTAAAACTTTAATCTAATTGGAGGAGTATCAAAATTCTAAATTATAATTCAGTACACTTTAATTTTGCTATGGTGTTTGATGAAGCAAATAGGAAACATAGTAGCCTGCTTTTTCTGATATACTAATTTGCAATGACACGAAAAATGAATGAAAAATAATTTTTTAAAGTTATTTCTATCTTATTTAAGAGCACATTTCACAGGTTCTACCTGCTCAACATATGCAAGGAGGAGGTGTTGCAATAATAGCGGCTGTGCTCTTTGTAAATGAGTGTAGCCAGGAATTATCAAGCCTTCATTTTGAATAGCTAAGTTAATCAAAGCCACCTGCATTAGAAATTAACAAAGAGAGCATGTAAATTATGAGTAATGCAAACATATAAGTGCATTTATATAGAGTTACAAGCATTTATATTTGGAACAATATTTCAAGCTGGGCTCATGATATAGTTTTCCTAAGGGATTAAAGGCATTAGCTTATAAGTTATTATTTAAGAAATTCACCTTGCTCCTATAAAGTAAGCATTCACTCCTGATTGATTACAAAGATTCTGGGACCACAAGGCTATGCTGTTAATAAAAAAAACATGGAAAGGAAATAATAAGAAACACAAGCTCTCCAAGTTCAAAAAAAAACTTGTCTTAAAGGAATTTGGACCCTAAGGTAAGCTGCCACTAAAAAAAAGGAAAAGGACATCCTAAAATTTTATTAAGGAGGTGTCTCCCACACCTGTGAGAGTCATACAGAATGACTGTCTGAATTTGAATAAGGGTGGTACGTTAATCATTAAGGCATTTCTTATCAATTGTCACTCATTTCATCCTCATTTTAGAGTATTACTAAGCTTCGAAATAATTTGTAATTTTGCTCAGATGGATGTAATTTTGCTGAGATGGACAGGTTGATCTACACCATAGAGAGTTGCAAAAGGGACAACTCTGGACCCAATCAATTTAGCACTAGAAAGAGGACATGGACCTTGACAAACATTTTCAACAACTATGTAGTAATTAACAGCACCATCTAAGACTGGTAATCTCTCAATTCAAAGCCAAATAATCACTCCTAAACATAATTTCCCCAAGTAACCATAATGCCCTTATCTCTAGCTTTTCAATTGACCAATGACAATTTCCTCCAGGTGTATGCAAACTGGTACATAACCATAACATGTGCAAGCAACATGAAACAATAAATTATTAAACTCTTCAGATGGTTCCATAAACCAACTTTGGTGCCATAACTACTTCATTTTTAATCCCAAATATAGACTGTTACCACTCAAAAAATCACTCAATATATCAGACTGAACAAGCAGTGCTCATTTTTCATTAGAAATTAGAACTTCTGGCCTTCCAAATAAAGGCGTCACAGAAATTGTAGACTAGCACTGCAAGAATGAGTGAGATGGATAAATTTCAGTTGCATCTTCTCTAGACCCAAAAAGGGAATAGCCCCAACTTTATAAAAATGTTTACAAGTTTTTAGGCTAAAAGAATCAATATGCACACTAAGCATATTTCCACTCTCTTCCCATTTTACCTACTCTTTCATAGATTCTACCTCTTACTAACGGCTAAAATATAGGCTATACATAAAGGACATTTAATGAGGAAACTATGCTTAGGATGATAATGCTAAGGCTGCATAGATGCATCGACAAGCCCAAAGGACCTTTAGGTAAGAGGATATCAAGTATACAATGTAGGTAAAATGGCAATCATGTTGATATGGTGCACACACTTGTTACTCAGAAATATATGCGTATGTTTTATAAGTTGTATGGTAAGAGATTTGACCCATGTTGACTATGTAAGATCCTTCCACAGCATAGGTCCACTTTTCCACACCATGGAAGCTAGGATCCTCAAATTATAACAATAAAAAATATTATTCAAAGGCACTTCGGTAACAGTTCTTTGAGACTATTTATACATGTTATAATAAAAATGGTGCAGCTTGATGGTAGTGTCTTACATGTGGGTCTCCTCAGACCTATATGTCTCCATTGGTCTTCTGAGGAGTGATCTTGCCTTTCATGTAGATGGCATTCTAGCATAATGTGCTGTAGATGCACCGCACCATCATGCTATACAATTTCTATTGTAAAATGTATGTGTACTTTCAAAGATAATAACTGAAACTTATATTTTACAGGCGCAGAAAAATGAACATTCGGGTAGCTAACCTGAAGGCGGTTTATGCATCCCAGAATTCGATCAATCGCATCCCGGCACCATAAGCGCACATCAGTACAAACTTGATCATTTCGACTTCTTGCAGTATGAAGCTTTTTCGCTGGCTCTCCAATCAAATCTGTCAAGGCTGCTTCTATGTTCATATGAACATCTTCTCTATCAGCTCTCCAAGTAAATTTTCCACTTTCAATATTTCTCTGAATTTCAGCTAGACCTTTCAGTATAGCATCTCTATCCTCTGCAGTTATAAGACCCTGTATCACCAATAAACAAAACACATCACTAGTCTGCAGAAACATCTCAAGCATCCACAATTAAATGAATGCATACATTCTAAAGATAAAGAAAGAAGCTCAATTTAAATATTCCATCCTTTAAGAGGATACTACCAAGAACAAGATGCACAAAATTTACCCCGCAAACAAGTTCAAGCACCTCCCACAGAATCCTTATACAAGAAATAAAGACAAAATTATCAAGGCCTACAGCAGCATTAATCCAAAACAGAAGAAATTTAAGCACTCCAACCATAACTCTGCTAACATCTGAGTAAACAGTGACATTCAATCACCTGTGTTGATATACAAGAATAAGGAAGATGATTCCGATTTTCAGAAGGCGTGTCAATTAGAGTTCAGAATCATGCACAGGTTTGAACAGTCACAACCTAAACGACCCAAATCTTCATTCATGAAGTCCCATCCATATATGTTTTGGTAGATTTTACCCAGAAAACTCCATACAAACAGACAAATTACCACCTCGAGCCTATGAAGTTTACAAATGAAGAGACAAATGGACAAAAACTGTTTTGCAAATTTTTAAACTGCACTTTAAAATCTCTAACTCTAAACTATAATTAGGTGAATGTGTTATATTTTAACATCTAATTATTCAGAATCTCAAAACAAAGCTCCCTGCTTTGTTCACTGAAGACACTTTACAACAGACTTTGTATCTTAAATAAGCTCAAGTAACCATGAATTTATTGTACATTTATTCAATTTGGATTTTAATCAGGATAAATGGTAAATTTTATAATTAATAAGAATGGTTGATGAATACATCAAGCACATGGGTACATGGTGTAAAGGTATGTCTATTGGCTATTTGGTGATAGATATCAAGTTTGAGTCCCGCAGTGGGCATGATTCCTTGGCTGAGTTGATCTTAGTAGATGGTGTTTTTCAATGTACAAGGATGAGGACCTCCATTTGTGGACTTGCTGGGTGGGCTAGTTAATTGCCAGATCAACTAAGATGGTGAAGGTTAAGGATATACAAAACTAAAAACAATATCCCTCAAAATAAAAGCTAAAATAGATATCCTCCAAAAAAAAGCATTTACACTTTCATGTTTTTACAGGAAACAAGATTGTAGTCAATTCTTCTCACTGTGGATCTCAAATCATACAAGTTTAAAGATGAAATTCTATATTGCCACCACTGTAGTCGCATTGTAAAATTATGGCTTCTTCGCTAATTAATCCTTTGATACCGACTGCACAATCCCCCTCTACTTTGTTCTTGTCTTTCTTCCATTCCTATGTTAAACGGTAGAACAAATCATTTTTTAAATAAGGTAAGAATGCCCATATCTTCAAAAAAGTTTTGTGTACTTATTTCCAGTCATTTTTCCTCTTACAAGTTACAAACAGTACCTTAATCCCCGCAACTACTATCATCTCCTCTTCAACAAGAATCTAGTTACCAAGTCAGACCCACAAACCATCACACTAAAACCCATTTCATTGAAACAAGAAAATTCTATTCAACAACAAGTGTATGACAATCAGCTGCATCCAAATAGCTCTTTTGTAACAAATGTCAGTATGGCTGTCCCTGTTTAAACTATCTTCACCATCAAAAATGAAATGAACTACAATTTTGGAGAAAATGGGTGAGCATCATCAATCTAGATTTATAGTTCACATTCCTCCCCCATTCAATGGATCAATGACAATCAACTTATATAACCCAAATCATCATCACAACAGTCACTCCACATTACCATTAGACCATCTGGCTAGACCATTCAACAAGGACCGTGTTATCAAAGACGATCCACACTAAATCCACTTCATTGAGAGAAGATACACGTCTCCAGCAACTAGTGCACGGCATTGAACTTGACCAAACAGCTGTTTTGTTATTAAATTTCAATTTGGCAACCATTGCTTCAACTATCGATGGCATCCCAAAAAAATCAATAGAGCTTCTGTGGAAATGGATCGAGATAACCTATCCAAATTCACAGTTAACATTTCTCCCAAATCCACCAGGCAATGACAATGAGCTCACATAACCTTGTCCTCGTCATCGAAGTTGCTCTGCCTTAGCCACCAGACAGTGGCCAGCTTGACAACTCAAACAAGACCTTTAAATCAAATAAGACCCACACAATAACGGACTTCACTGAAAGAAGATTACTCATCTGAAAAAACAGCACAGGATAATAAGCTAACTCAAACTACTCTTTTGTAACAAACTTCAATACGGGCACGTGATTCAAATCCTTACCAATCAAATAAAGTTTTGAAGGAATATTTTGGAAATGGGCTACGATCGATGCAGATTTACACTTCCTAATTCAACAAAGCAACAACAATGAACTTATATTAAATAAAAAATTTAAATGGGCAACACTCATTCGAAAACACGTCATCTCAAGTGAATTTTAGTAGGGTTTTGAATAAATGGGTTGATATCATCTATCCAAACCTACAGTTTACAACGTCCCCGGTTCAAAAGAGCAGTAGAAATAAACATACACTAAAAACTGAATAGAAAAAATATAAAAACAACATTTTATTTTTAGGAAATGGGTTAAGATCATCTATCGAGATTCACAGCTTCGACTCCTCCGCGGTTCAACAGAACAGTGACAATAAACCCAAATAAGATGTTTAAACGCTTTTCCCTACATTTTTATAAGACAAGAGGAAATAGCTAATTGCCTGTTTGGCAAGCATAGAAGCATGAGCTCTGCTGCCATCGATGTCATGCTTGTAGAGTTTCTTATCATATGAGACTGATTCGCTGAACTTCTCCACAGCATCAGTAACACTTTCTTCAAAACGCCCTCCCCACAATTTCACTTCCTTCTCCAAGTTGGCCATTCCATCCACAGAACATGATATTCTTATATCACGCCAATGGGTTCGTAGGGGTACACTAAACTTATTGACGACAGCACCCTTGGGAATGATATTTAAACTCTTTCGAAATGTCCCTGCCACTGAGTGAGTTCTTGTAGCCGTGCCTTCCATTCTTTAATGATGTCTTGGCAAAGACTTCCTGAATGTAAGCAGCAACAGACATTCAACGTCGGGTAATAATATGGGAGTTCAGTGAAGTTATGTAAATTTCCAAACGCGAAAGGAGCAGATTCATTCCAGTGAGCTAGGAGGCATTGCATAGACCTCGAAATGCATTAACATTGTCTCGTACGATGTATCCATCTGGAAATTTGGAATGTTGCGCAACTTTACTGAACGCCCTAAAAAAATTTTGGAACATGTGGAATGCATTAGAGACAATTGGGACAGAACAGACAAAAACAGTAATTTATATATGTAAAATTAATATTCCCGATCAAAGAGCCAAATCAATGGTTGGAAGGATATTCCTCGATCACAAGGAGGTATGAGCTAAGGGCCCGTTTGTTTCGTGGAATTTGTGCATGCTGGAATTGCCAATTCTAGAATTGAATCCATTCTGGCAATTGGGCTATTCTCAAAATGAATTCTAGAATTAGGCTGTCTTGTTTGGTTCCCCTGGAAGATGACTGAGAAGATGCAGATTCTGCGTTTGGTTCCACAAAATTGGAATAGGAATTGGAACTTTGTTTTTGCACACATACACATATACACACACACACGTGTGTGTGTATATACACACACATGTGTATATACACACACATGTGTATATATACACACATACACATATATACACACACATGTGTATATACATACACACATGTGTGTGTATATACATGCACGTGTGTGTATACACACATGTGTATATACACACACATGTGTATATACACATGTATATATATACACAT
>MU225459.1:1313406-1343721 GCA_018584345.1 Thuja plicata | reverse complement strand
TCTGGAGATTTTCCAATAACTTCTCCATTCCTCCTTTAGATGCTTGAGGGTTATCTGCTCTAGGTTCAGTTGAGCATGCATATCATATATGCTTTCTATTTCTAATAATTCTGGGGTGGCAATCAAGTTCTTTTCCAGTGTCACATGCTTTTGCATCATAACCAAATGCGGTAGTAATATAGCCTATAGCTCAGTTACCTATTCTCTGATCTCGTCCTCTTCCTTCTTCAAATCTAGTCTCAACCGCTGTGTTTGTAGAACCTTGGTGTAATGCATCTGCAATGCATGTTGCTCAGTTGAAAGACTATTTCCACTATCTTTTAGATCTTCATCTAATTTCGTCATCTTTTCACTAAGCTCGGTCGTGAAGTGATCTAAAGTGCATAACTTCTGCAGAATTGTAAGGGCTTCAGTAATAATAGTTTCTAATCCTGTTACAAATTCTGACAGAGTTACCTTGTTTACTGTCACTACTTGGTTGATCTTCTCAGGAACCTTGTACTGAATCTTCTTTTCTGTTCTCTCTTCTAACTTCTGCTCGACATCAATGTTTGGATTGTTTATTGCCTCGGTGAGCAGTGAAAGTTGATCAATGATGGGGTTGATTCACTGATGTTCACATCAGGAACAACTTGTTGTAGAATCTCATTTGCAGCCTCTAGCACCTATGCCTTTTATGTTCTTGCCTTAGCTTATCCTATGCTTCTTTTTGGGTGCATAAGTCTCCATATTTCCTAAGTGTTTCTGGATCAAGTGTTTGTGGATCAAAGTCAGGGATGTCTATGATTTCATCTAATGTAACTGCATCCTTTCTCCCTTTCTTCTTCTTCTTCTTCTTCCCTTGTACACTTGATGTAGGAGATAAAGTTAGAGATAATTGAGCCTTTTGCTCGTTTTCTTGCTTTGATGGCTCGGTAGGTGTGATGCCTTGCGAGCATGTCTCGGTAGTTGACTTGGTGTTAGTGGTAGGAGTGTCTACCGTCATTTCTATTTTACCTTCACCTTTTTCTACCACATCAGTGGTTTCTTTACATGCATCACCTTACGTTGTGGCTCCACTATGCTCGGTCTCTTTACCTTGTGTATCACCCTTATCTTCATTTGTATCTATAACCTGCTTGGGTGTCTTCTTTTGTGCTTCACTTTCTATATCAATAGCTTGTACCAGAATGAGTAGATTACCTGGTACCATTTCTCAAGTGACCTCAGTTGTATCTTGTTCATCTAAGGTCTCGGTGGCTTCGATAATCATTTCATCTTCTTTCGCCTTGTCATCAGGATCACCTTCAGTTATATCTTCTATTATGATCTCTGCATGACCTAGATTAGTCAACAGTTCAGTAATACCGTCCAATACATCATCAATAGTTACATCATCAACATTTGTTGATTTTGTACTCAGTCGATGTCCCTCGGTATCAACTATAGATGCAATGTACTCAGTTTCCCCGATTGGATTCAGCAGATTTGTCCAAATCCTGGTGCTCTCTTCATCAACTTCCTTCAAATTCCCTTGAAGCATAGTCAATGTTCTTGCTTTCTTGGGGAATTTATTTGCATACTGTTGCATGATATCGTCAATTTGTGCTACTGTGCAATCAGCCTTAAGTAGAGTGAGAGTTTCCTCTCTCATATATTTCTTGATGTTAAGTGCATAAGTCCATCTGGCTGAGATTTTATCACATAATTCTTGTGGAATATAAGTAGAAAATACAATAGGGACCTTCTTGAGAGTAATCATCATACCTATGATAGCTTCTTCAAGTTTGTTCTGATTCTCGGTAGTCAGATCTACATACACGTGTATCTTAGGATGTTCTGATTGCTTCTGCAATTCATCAATAGTCTTTGGTAATTTTTTCAACACAACATTAAATTTATCATTATTGTCATCAGAATCATCCTTATCATATTTATTTCTTACATACTTCTTCCTTTATCTCGGTGCAGTAGTCTTTGGTTTCCTTGTCTGATAAGTGCATTTCGGTGATGGCCTTGTAATCTTTACAACTCCTTTCTTCAAAGGTGGTGAATCTATTGTCTCCAATTTTGATCTTGTCCTCGGTGGAGACTCAGTCTTTATTCCTTTTCCCTTCTTTGCCTTAGCTGCCTCTACTTGTGCTTCATCGGACTCGGTGGCATCAACATCTTGTTCGTGTTCTTCATCTTCACCAACTATAGTCTACTCCTTGGTATCATCAACTGATTTATCCAGTTCTTCATCAGTGATAGCAAATTTTTTTTTTAAGGTCTTAACAATCTTAGTCTTCTTCCTACCCATATTTTCAACTTGAATTTTAATTGATATTACGGTCTTAGCTTCTTCATATGTGCCAAATCTCATAGCAATTTTTTCAATTGGTTCATTGAGTAACTTTTCTATAGCTTCAAAAGCTAAATCAATATCTAGTTCATAGTCCATAAAAAAGGTAGCCATGCTATCCTCGGTTGTACTGCCTTGATGAGAGTAGTGTCTATGTCAACCACAAAATAGATCTCATCCTTGTATTTATCTACCAACTGCATTGGTATTCTTGTTCTTTTGTCCATTCTTTCTTTGAACTTTGCAAAATACTCATTCATCATAGGTTCAAAGTTTGTCCCTAGACTTGCAATGAAGTCACCAATTTGCAGTGTAATCGGTCGGTTTGTCTTCCATTTAACATTACCGACAGAGGGGAAAAATTTTTGCATATAGAAAAGTATACATAGAAGTAGAGAACCAAACTTACAAGTGTTAGATCGTGTTGATCAAATTGTTCTCATATTCTCTTCAAGTTGCCTTTGCAACAACTCAGCTAGGTCAATTTGTAAACCCTTCTTCATAATCTCGTATGCAATATCAACAGCTCCACATGCAACGCTATTAGGTCTACTCGACTGGAAGATCTTGTATGCAATAACATACACACCAAACCTAAGTTCAAGATCACTAATGGTGTTGATCCATAAACCTCTACCATCCCACTCGGCTCCTATTAGTTTTTTGATCTCGGTTCTGCGCAGGTGCCTTAGGGCTTTTTATTTATTCGATGTAGGATACCTGGTTACTGTATGTATCACATCTTTGCTTATCTTCTTCGGTTCATCCAACCAAAGCTTTCCATCATGAACTCGGCTTAATACAATGCGGATCCATTTGGTTTTGAACTCCTTCAGAAAATGTAGGACATTGATTAACCCTTTGACTTCCAAGTGTTTGTGATCATCTTTTAGTTTCTCATTTGTGCAAAGTGACTGATATGTTGATATTAGTTCCAAATCCCCTATCTCACTAATCTTGCAGTGAATGTAAGCTCGCACATCATGAACCAGTAGAACCCTAGGTGGTATCGCGGAGAACGTGCCTTTGTCATTGAGTTGAGCTGCAACCTGTGGATGTATCTTGTAATGGGTTTCAATGCATATAGAATTCTTAACAAGAATTACCTTTTATCCATCTTTGCCTTCATGGTCCGTGAATTAGGGCTTCCACAAAAGAACTCAAATAACTCGGTAAGTGCAAATGTGTACAAGTTCTAACCTTAACTGCTCAAAATGTGCTTAGAATCTCTACAAAATCTTTGAAGTGCTTTGTTGTGTAGTTGCTTTCAAATTCTCTTCTCTACTTTGTGATATATGTGTGAACAAATGAGTTCACCTCCCTCGAATTTATACCAAATAATTTTAGTCGATGCAATAAATGCTTGTTACCAACCACTCGATAGACAAACATAATACTTGGTTAATACTAAGGATATCCCAGCTCAGTGAGTATACCAAATGCTCGGTTTCCTTAGCAACTTGGTTTTCTCTCACATGTTCACCGACTGACATTACTAACTCGATACAGATTAACCGACTCAACTAGATCAAAATAATAAAAAATATAATACCATAGTGCATCTTAATTCATGCTAATTTTTCATTTGTATAATGAATATAGGATCTAATGTAAGATATATCTTTGCAAAACATAGTTCCATACCTGCTTGTATTTCTTAGGCGAAGGTAGTGGAATCACCTAAACCTTCGGATGAGGTGTCACCAACTGTTGTGCTTGGCCCAACATTATCATTTGATGCTCTCCTCCACATTTGATTTCTGATCCTCACAATTTCTTTGATTGTATTCCCATTTCCATAAGTATTTATTCTATCTACACAATCTCTGCTTAAGTGACCGACCTTGTGACAGTGTGAGCATGTCATGCCAAAGTTTGACCAATTTCTAGACTTATTTCTCCATTGTCCCATACAGTTTGTTGTTATATTCCATATTTACCACATATTGTGCAACTAGCCCAAGTGTTGTAATCCCAAGCATAAGCATTACCTTGTCTTCTTGGTTGATTTACCTTTTCTTCGCCTTTAGGTTTCCAAATTTGCTTCATATTAGTCCTACATGCTTGTGATGTGTGACCATACATGTTGCAAGTTTGACAATATGTATCCATGTAGGGTTTTTTCTGTGGTTTGTTCAGCTTAGCTCTGCATTCATGTGCTTGATATCCATGCTTATTACAGTTATAGCAATTTCCATTGAATTTAGGAGAGTTTCTAGAAATACCTTTTGCTTTGCTTCTGCAAACGTTTGATGCGTGGCTTGGTTTTCCACAATGATGGCAAGAGGGTTTCTTAGGCTTCAGATTTGTGTATTCATTCTTCTATTCAGCTTGATTTGACAATTCTCCTTCCTCGGTGTACCATAATCCGGTATTGTTGTTCAGTCTTCTTTGATTGTTCAAGAATTCATCCATTCTCTTAGTTTTGTCTTCAAATATCTTTTTCACCTCATTATGTTGTTGTAGAATCTTCAATTCATTTCTCAATTTTTCATTTTCTTCTTTCAATACACCAATGTCTTCTAGTTTTCTAGAAAGTTTGATATTCACTCGGTTGGCCTCATGACTCATAGCAACCACTTGATTGGTCATCTCAAAGTAATGTTTAGTAAGTCTCTTTATCTCAGATTCTTTTTTCTTGTAACTTTTCAGTCATTTTCCTTCTATCATCAACAATCATGTTTCTATCTTGTTCAGCTTTCTTTGCATCATTCAAGACTTCAACCATTCTAACCATTTGTGTATCTTGACTGATTTGTAGTGCTTTCACTTGTTTACTAAGTTGTTGATTGCTCTCAGATAGCTTTGGTATGATTCCTTCATATGCATCAGATATGCTACCAGATCCAGATCCAGATGTGTCAAATGGGTCATGAATCTCTTCTTCTTGATAATTAGTCTCACAACAGTGAAGCTCCATGTCCTTTCTCTTAATCAACATCTCCCTGAGTTTCTCCTTGGCTTATTTGTATTGTTCAATGTAGATCTGCAACTATAACTTCTGATTTTCAATAGTTTTATCAAGTGTATACCTTTCCATTGTAAAGATCTTTTCTCTCTAGTGATTAAACTTTATAAACAAGAGAACTAGCTCTGATACCAATTGTTGGAATAATAGAAAGGTGTGTACTGAGAGGGGAGGGGTGAATCAGTACCCTTAGAAACTTTCAAACAAATCTTTGTAATCAAATATATTGTTATAATCGACTGAGTAGATTGCATTCACCAAACATGTAATGTCACTGTTGAAATGTAAATGCATGTAATCCAAACAATAAAACATACATGAAACTTAAGTACACATGACACTAGTATTTTGGTATCACAGAAAACCCTTGTTAGAAGGTAAAAACTATGGTGGGGATGAGACCCACAAAGCTTCACTACCACAGTAATAAAGTAGCATGTTAGAGCTTACAAAGATTGATCACTTCTGGTGACCTTACCCTATTAGGAGTAACAATAAGATCAATTAGATCTACCTTGTGTGAGTATTTAGCAACACAATGTATGTGTGCACTTTGTTAAGATATTTATACAAAGATGGTTGAGTCTACTCTGTTAGCAAATTTTGGGATTGTTACAATTGTTAGAGAGTAACAAAATTGTGTGATCTGAACAAATTACAATCTCTATATCGTGGATACAAATCCTTTAAGTACAATGAAATATATCACCTTACTATGAATGATAATACCTTCTGTACTTCTTGGTAGCCTTTCCTCTATTCTAAAAACTAAATGTTGCAATGTAGTCCTTGTCCTAAAACCCTTGTCTGATCTCTGGTGTTCGTAGTATGGCGGCTACTTGATCATCGTACTTTTCAAAATGACATCTTAACATTACATATATAAAACTCCTTGATCTAATTAGGGTTGTACAATATCTTAGAAAACCTAAGATCAACGGTGTACAAAATTTACCTTGATCATCTAAACATAGGAGATATAAAAAAATTAATGTGTGCATTTGTAATTAATGTTCTCCTTGATCTGTGTAAACTATTATCCATCTCGGCAAAAAGTTATTACCTAGATTGATGTGCCAATACAAACTTTTATGTGACTGCTAGTTTACTCGATAAATATTATCTCTCGGTGCTTGGTATTCTTTGTGTATCACAATGTAAACTGTGTGCTTGGTGTACACTGTTGCTTAGTAAAGTCTGTCTACTCGGTGATCACTGCACTCGGTGATCACTGCGTGTGATTAGTGCACTAGGTTAACTCTGCACTTGGTGATCATACCGACTAGTTTGTCTGTGACTCTAGTACCGTATGGGTATTTGAATGCTTGAATATTAATGACAACCTTCAAAGCTCATTTGGAGTAACATCTTCTCATTGTCCTTGCTTTTTTAGCGTATGTGATGGGCAATGCTAATGAATCTTTCACCACTCACCTCTGTGTTGACCTACCAGTCAATTCAACCATCCCTAAATATTTCAAATATGTTTTAGCAAGTGACATGGTAAGTTGCCCAACATCTACTTCTTTCATTCCTAGGGTTTCTCTTGATGCATGTTGCAATGACAAAGATGGTAAGTGTTCCCCTTCATGCCCTAAAAGTCTCTCCATTTTGCCCAATAATGAATTAATTAAAGTTATATGTAATGAAGAAAATAGATTAAAGAATATTTTCCTTTTTTATTGCAGCCACTTATATTAATAAGGTCCCTGCCTCAAAATTCCTAGATGATGGGTTCAAGAACGTCTAGTAAAATAAAGTGGGGATCAATATTTCTTTCTATAGATTAGTGAAAAAAAGGTCTTTTCATTTTTTTATTCAAGGATGCTAAAATGAAAAATATTATAGTTAATAAGGAATTTTGGAACATTAAAAATTGCATATTTTGAGCCCTAAAGTGATCTATTGACTTTGTTAATGATGAGATTTTGGCTCTTTCAAGCCCTCGCTAGATTACTATTAAGAATGTGTCTCCTATTTTATAGTCCTTTGTCCTGGAAATCTTGACCTTTGTTGGTAATGTGCTCGGATTGGACAACCCAAGAGTTTCCCTAACATATTTAGATGCGAGAGTGCCCGTCTCTATCTTTCTAGGGGTCAAAATCCCATACAAGATTGAAATCCCCTTCAATGAGTGCATTTTTGTTTGTGAGTTGAATATTTTAGGCAGGCTCAATGACTATTTACTATCTCTCTCTAAAGGGAATTACAGAAAATAATGTTCTTTTCTTCTCAAAAGGAACCTTAAACAAACCCTTATGTCTCATTGACCCCTCTTGTGGTTTCAAGGTCTGAGCTTTCTCTTCCTATTCATGAGTTGGGAAAACAAATTGCCCTTGATGCATCCTTATCGTATTTCCCTCCTTCTCCTTGTAATCTTCCATCTAGCCCTTCCCCTGGTGTAGTTATTTCATCTCCAATCCCTTCCACCCCATCTCTTCCCCCTCCCCCTCGACTTGTCAATTTTTTGTTTAAACCAAAAAGGGGCATACCTCGTAAGAAGAATGCTCAACAAATCATAATGGATGTCATTTGAAATAATATAGAAAAAATAAAAGAGGATAAAACCTCTAGGAAGAATTACAATCTATTGGTCAAATAGTCAATCTATGAGATGTTCAAAACACATGCTTCCAATTCAGATCAAATTGTAACTGGTAAAAGTCTCGCTAAAGATACTCCATTAGTGGTCAAATCTATAGTAAAGGTCATGGAAAAGATTGGCAAAGGAAGTAGGGATTGTTAAGGACCCTCCATTAGACCCCTTAGCTACAATCATATTAAGGAATTTAGGTTACAAAACTAGTTTGAGGCCCTCGCTAATAATTGGTGAGAACCCCATTATGGATCAATCTATGTGTGATTCTAATAATTGTTTTGACCTAGTTCCTCTTAATACAATCTTGGATGAAGGGCCCAATATAGGATCCTTGGAATCTCTGCCATCGCACTTGGAGGTGGATGATAGTATGGATTCCAACTTGATATACAATATTGACCTTGATCTCGAGTATGACATTCCTCCTAGACTGGGATCAATATTAGATAACTAGGATGTCTCCATTACAGTAATCTCTACCAAGCCCACCCAGATGCCTCTTAAAAATTTAAGCACCTCATTAAAGGCTAGAAACTAATTGAATAAGGATTTCCATGATAGTGAGCCTCCTTTCAGGACTGACCTTCTCCTAGGAGATAGTAGATTAGACTTTGATATTCACAATATTGTGATACACAAAAGGAAGCACTGAACTATGGACTCACCCAAGTCAAATTCCAAGAGGAAGGAAATGGACATTATTTTTCCCAAATGATTTAAAAGCTTTAGGGTAACCATGAAATTTGTTGATTAATGTTGTGGTATATAGTGCATCTCATAGAGTGTGAGGGGATTGGAATCCCTATACAAAAAATATGTTGTGAAAATAATGGTTGATGTAGTAAAAAATAAGGACATTATCTTTTTATAAGAGGTAAAATCAACATAATTTATGCTTGACATTTTCCTCAAATGCATATGGCGTGAGGCCGCATATTTGACCACTAAACATGCAAAAGGAAAAGGTGGCACTGCCATACTTCTTGCCAATAAATGGGCTCAAAAATTCAAAGACATGGGCATATCCTTTTGTAACAAGGGAATTTGGATCATCTCGATATTAACAACATTGACACTAGTTTTTGTTCAACGGTGCTCCTAATGAATATAAAGAATGGATTGAACTCTAGAAACACTTATCCTCCCTTAAGGATGTCTCATGGATCCTTGAAGGCTACGTCAATATAATAGAGAGGCAAGATGAAAAAAGAGGGTGAAATAAACTTGAATGGAAATGTAATGAATAGTTCTACTGATCTAGACTCAAATCTAGACTTAACCTTTTTTACCCTCTTGAGGGTAGGAAGAACAAGCATAAGCATAATAATGTTTGGTTCACATGGTGGGATTTCCAAAAAGGACATAATAGAATCTATAGTATATTATATCATTTATATGTTAACAAAGATGAGTTTAGTTTTGTAAGCGGTTCAGGAAGTTGTAGAATTATTGTTCAACATTTTACATTGTCTGATCACCATCCTGTCTTGGTAGAAATTCAAATGATTTAGCAAACTACCCTAGCCCACATTAAATCTGATAAGTTGTTGTTAAATGTGTAATTACTTAAGGATAAGTATTTTGGTGACAAAAATTATTATGCTTAGGAAAATAAACAAATGGATGATGAAAAATACCTCTGCCTTTAAGAGATGGAATCAGAATATTGTAAGTCAAAAGGTCATCATGTAGACAATAGGAAAAAGGTGGGCCAAAGGCTTTAGAAAAGAGGATTCCAAATTGAATGATGAATTTTGTACACTACAAAAAGCAACTTCAAGATCATCCCTCTAACATTGATACTAATAAGTTAATCTTGTTAGATTTAAAAAGGCCCTCAGAAGAATTTAGACTCACGGAATAAATGGGATGAGAGTAAGAGAAAAACAGAGATGGATAGAAAATTGAGACAAGGGGTATAAATTCTTCTTCAATATGATAAAGAGTAAGCAAGTTAAGGAATCTATTTTTAAAATTATTTATGGAGAACATGTTGTCTGTGATCTTGATGAGATCAAGAGCATGTTTGTAGAACTTTATAGAAAATTATTCACAACAAAAGATGGTAATAATCAATGTGTGAAGGCTAGGGAAATTTGTGAATCCATAATTCTTGACAAGATTAGTAGAGAAGACTCTAAAGTTATAAGAGTTGAGTTATCTATTTTATAAATCCAAACTATCATAAAATCTCTTAAGAATAACAAATCTCCTGGAAATGATGTTTTGTCTAAAGAAATTTATAAATCTAGTAGTTCATGGATTACTAAAGATCTATTATAAATTTAGAATGAAGCTAGGGACAAAGGTTCCTTGGGAAAAGACATTAATAAAGGGATTATAAAGTTTTTTCCCAAAGATGGGGCAAGTCTCTTATGAATAATTAGAGACCTATCACACTATTGAATGTCTCCTACAAGATTCTTACTAGAGTCTTAGTCCATAGATTAACAAACATCCTCCCTAAGTTTTTAAACACTACTCAAACAAGATTCATAAAGGGTGCCTGTATATCCTGGAAAACCTCATTACCAGTTGGGAAGCAATGCACTGGGCCAAGCAAGATGGTTAAGAGGTTGGTATGTTCCTTCTAGACTTCAAAAAAGTATATGATAGAATTTAATGGAAATTTATGACCATGGTGCTCAGGGCATTTGGTTTCCCTCCCAACTCATGTAATTAGGTGAAGGTTCTATTAACTGATGCTAATGCACAAATTGATATCAATGGATACAAGTCTACAAGTTTTAAACTTGAGAGATCTATTAGAAAGGGATCCCACTGGATCTGTCCCTTTTTGTTATGGCCTTAGATACCTTGCATTTTATTCTCGGGAATGACTATTTTTCATCCAAAATCAAAGGAATTACTCTACCTAGCAAAGAGGAAATCATAAATCTACAATTGGTGGATGATATTGCACTATTTTCCAAAATGGAGGAGTCCAATATGTATTCCCTACTCTGAAAACTAGAGACATCTTGTCTTGCATCTGGGGCCAAGCTATCTTGTGCCAAATCAATAATGCTAAGTTGGCACCCTTGTCCTCTAATATAGCTCTTGAAATACAAATTTGAATGGGGTGGTAATTCTAAATTGGTTAGATATCTAGGCATACATTTTGTTTTCAACCCTTGCCTCAAGGATATGTGGGACTGGTTAAGAATAAACTCATGAGAAAATTTGGAAAATGGAATAAACAACTATTACTTGCTGGTAGAGTTCAAATTTGTCAAAAAATCCTTTCTTCATATGATATCTATTATTCCTTTGTGTGATTTTTCAATGATTATCAAATAAATGACATCCAAGGGATGATCACAAATTACTTATGGTCAGATGGTAAAGATAACAAGAAACAACATTTTGTCAAATGGAAGTGGTGCACAATGGAAAAAAGTTAGGGTGGCCTTGAACTCAAAGACCTCAAAATTCAAGGCATAGTCCTAGTTGTTAAATGAATTCTTAAAGCTCTAGAAGGCAATGAGACTTGGGAAATACTGATTTGACATAACATCCATAGAGTTGTCCCTAAGAGAGATAAGTCTTGGAAGGACTTCCACTTCATAGATATCATAGTAGGTACATTTCATGCCTCTCACAAGGGATCAAACATGTTTATAGGAGTTTGAAAAGCACGAGAATTTGTGAGACCACTTATTATTAGAAAAAACTCTGATAATAAGAGCACATTGGATGCTTCTATTTGGTATAATTCATAGTACAAAGGCAAGAGACTTTCTCAATTGCAAGTTGCTCTTCAAAAAATTGGAATAGCAGGGGTATAAGATGTTTTAGAAATATCTTGGCAGTCTTAAATCTTGGTCTAGTCTTAGCTTAAAGTATAGCATCCCTCATACCCATTGGCATACTCATTCCATTCTCAGATAGGCTCTTTCAACCCCCATCCCCTCTAAGGATTTCTAATATGAGCACAAATGGCTAGATAAGTTTTTTTGGCTAGATGGTACCAAAATGACTAAGATCTCTACTAAATGTATTTATAGATTTTCTTTGTAACAATTATTCCCTTTACATGCATCTTAGTAATTGATGGAATATCAAATTATAGAATGTTGATTGTTAGAATGCATTTACTATTTGAAGCAATAATATTGAGCCTAAGAAGGCCACATTTAGATGGCTCCTCCTTTTGTAGAGGCTACCCTATAAGATCCTACATAAGGATGATGAGCTATGTGACATCTGTAGAGTACCAAACTATGTCAAAATATTTTTTTTCGTTGTTATGTTGCTAAATAAATTTGGCATATGTTATGTTCTGATCTTAATAATTGGCACAATAATATTAATTGACTTGATGGCCTTAAGGACAATCTGAAACATGTTTTTAAATCTATGAATTATTTCTGGTTTATTCTTTCTACTAAAAGTTTTTGGTGAATGAAGAAAATTTTCAAGGAAGAAGTAGGTCACTTACTAAGTTTTATTAAAAAACTCTCGAGATATCTAAAATAAAGTTTGATAAGCTGTTGCGGGATGGATTGGTGACTGTCAACGCATATGAAATCCTATATGGGTAGACAAGGGCAAACAATAAGAAAGAAAACCATCCTTTCACACAAGGATAGGTGGAGTCAGTCAAGCAATACAACAAAAATAACCAGACAATGAGACATGGGCTCATGCTGGTAGAAATAGCAACAAGAATATCGACAATTAATAGCATCTACTATAATTTATCTTAAGCAAATTTTTGGACATGTAATAGTTTGTGTATGTTATTACCATTGTTCTATGTTGTAAAATTGAGTAGCAATTATTGATTGACATGTGACTTGACTTATGGAGGATTTCTTCAGTCCCTCCTGATATCCCTTTTATAATTTCTAATCTAAAAATATAAATATAAAATTTTAATTTTTCATACAAACATTAAAAGATTCAATTTTTAATGCAATGTCATAATCACCATAAACAAAAACAACACATTCTAATAATTTTTAGAATACCAAACAATCTATAAATGCTCACAATAAGAATAAATAAATTAAATTTAAACACGAAAAATAAAAAAATAACTTTATTTATGATCTATGTATAACTTCCACAAACAATAAATAAACACCCTCGACATACAATATGTAAAAGATGTTTTGTGAGTGAAATTGTATAGTACCACTTGCCTTTAAAACCATAGAATTTCTCTTAGTAGCTTATGCATTTGATTGCCTCTAAAACCATAAAATTTGACAAGGATGTTGTTAGACAAATTATAATTATTATTTGCTACACACACACACACACACGTGTTTTATACTTGTGGTGGATCCAAATAATGGTCTAGGGTTTGAGCATACCCTAACTATTCTAATATTTTTTAAAAATGAAGACTTTTTAAATTTAGATTTTTTTACTGCAAACATAATTGAAGGTAATTAAAATAAAATGAAATTTTTATTTTATGTATTAAAGTATACTTTGGCAATGCATTTTGTATTTTTTAGCCAGTAGGCTATTAGTTTGAACTTTCATTCCCGAAAAGTTACCTAACAATGAAAAATTACCTCACGTAGCTGAAAAATTGTCCAGTTCCGGAGGCCAAAATTGGACAAGTTATCGGACTCGGGGATTGTGGTGATCGTGTATTTTTGTTCCTAGAATGTTGTATGTCACCTGAATGTTGTCTCACATCATTGGAAACTTGTGGAATTGTAGGTTATTTGCCATAATGTTGTCTCACATTGTTGGGAGGTTGTGAAATGTCATGTGATGGTTTGCATAGAGAACTTGTTTGGGGATAGGAAGTTCTATAATGGCATGTGATGCTCTGTGTGGATAATTTATTTGGGGCCAAAAATTTACTTGTCCTTATGATGGGGATTTTAGCAGGCAAGTGCTCAGAGACACAGTTACATGGCATGACTCTGCATGACATTGACATGAGAATGAGAGAAGAATATAACTTTGTGAATGGCAAGGTGTTGGAAAAAATTTTGTGGAGGTGAGACCATTTTCTATCAGGTAAGGGTGGTGTGAGGAGTTGTGTTGGGTAAGGTATGACTTCAGTTGTGCCTGTGATGTCAATTTTAATAGGATATGTGTGTTTCTTTGAGATGGGCCAATACTTGTTGTTCTTCTATGATTAGTAGTTGCAATGTACCTGACTTAAAAGGGAAAATATATTTTTGAAAACAGAGTGTATCTTGTAGTGTTATTCCATATAAGGTATTGGTATGTACTTAATATCTTGTATGTTGGTAGATCGAGCAAGTGTTTAGCTTTTGTAGCTGTTGTGTATTGTTATTTGTCAAAATGTTGCAAACAACCCAACATAAAGGAAAAATGTGTTTTTGAAGATGGAGTGTATACTTGCAGTGTTGTTCAATGTACAAGGTATTGCTCTGTGCTAATTAGCTTTCATGTTGGCAGGTCAGGCAAGTGTTGAACTTTTGTGGTTGTTGAGCTGTTGAGTTGAGTAATTTCTAAATTGTATAATTTCACGACCACTTGTTGATGTGTAGTGTCATTTGTTAAAATGTTGCTAAGTACCTGACATAAATGGATTTCTAATTTTGGAAGCTGCATTCATTCTGAGGTGCTAATGATTGGCTTGCATTAATGATTGGTGAGGTGGCAAAAGATATGCAAAGATATTGGCACCATTTTTTATAAATGGAGTATACTTTGGTTAGGTAAATTAAATGAATTTGTGCTATCATTTCATGGGACTATTTTTGATTTGAGAAGGTAGTAGAATGAATCCTCCATTTTTGTAGCAAGTGAAAAAATTTAGGCATGTAGTCAAAGAGGTTAGGTTAAGGGTTTATTCCTTTTTTTATTGTATTTTTTGAATTACAATTAAAGATTCTTCGCGTTGTAATGTGTGTAGTCATTTTTTGAGTGCCTCATGAGTCTCTTTTGTGAAATTATAGGGTGTATCCATCATATGGTAACCATAATTATAGAACCCTTCATATATTGGCTTTTGTACCACTAATTTCAAACCTTGGCCTTTCTAATATCGCTTGCTATAGAGAATAGTATGGAAGGGATCAAAGACACAAAGTTACATGATATGGGTGTACATGGAATTATGAGGAGAATGAGAGAAGAATATAACTCTCTCATTTCTCAGAAGTTCGTAGAGAGTGGTCTACTTGAAGCAAGTGTTTTCTCTCTTGTGGTTCCTTTAATTGATTGTTTCTTGTGTCAATCATTACGACTTGAATCCCATGAAATTCAAACTTCCAGTAATTCGATATTCATTAAAATTTGTGCTTAAGTTGTGTTTCAATCACTCAAATTTACTGAACATGAGTCATTTGTAGATGTATCTATTAATTTTGGTCTGTATGATTTTTCAAAGAGAAAATATTGGTGTTTGAGTCAAATTGCAAATGCCTAGTTGGTGTTTAAGAGGAAAGGTAAAGTCTAAGCTCCTTCAATTCTAAAAAGACACTATTGACTCCAAAAATCACAAGTTTTCCAAACCCTAAGAATATTGTAGGTTGTATTATTAGGTTCAACAACTAACTTTGGAAAATGAACAAGATTGATCTAAGTGATCAAATTCCCCTGCACTTATGGCTCTACTAGATCAAGGCCAGTGCACCTTATAATTATTAATAAGATCAAATCTTATAACTACTTATCTCTAACCTCCACTTGCTCTATCTCAAAATGGCGTGAATGGTCTTAAATGGAGTAATCTAACTTCTAACCCTACTTATGTCTCCTACTTGCATAAAACTAAAATTAAAATTATATACGAATGTGATTGTTTTAAATGGTCATGCCTTCTATCCACTGGGCAATAGAGTCAATATTATATTTCTTCACTAGTTATATAGCACTCTGTTAGACAATTTTTAAATTTAAACACCTTGTGTAAATTTTTCAATTATTTGACTCCTAATATGTTCAATGAATTATCTTATTACTATGACCTATCAACATGAGTTTAATCTCTCCTTGAGAGAACCAGGCAGACAAATCATACAAAGATGCTTAAGAATTATTTGACCAATAAGAAATATACTTGATATTCAAATCAATATAATAAGAAAGCCACAACATATAGGAATCTTCAAATAATATTGACCACTTGAGTCAATATAACAGATGAAACCAAATTTGAAAACATTCAACTATATTCATTACACAGTATCAAGAAGGAAGTAGATATTTTATAGAAGTTTTTATGATATATTACAATTAATAATGATGATTCACCCTTTTCACTCGATTTGATATCCCTTTTATAATTACAAAGGAATGCTTCAGACTATTACAATGTTTTATAAAAACTCATTCGTTTTCCTATCCCAAAAGTCAAGAATAATTAATCATTTATTAACGAACTTCAATCTCTAGCTCTTTGAATATTTCACCTCTCTTTAATGAAAGTAATTATTTATTCTTCACATTTTAAATCTTTTTATCCCTCATTCTATGATAAATTTCTTCTTTGTAGAGTTGGGAATCCTAATGAGTTCGGGAAACTCAACCTGCCAACAATGCATGAAGTCGATCTTAGGGTAGAACCAAAAACTTTGAACCATTTGTATGGTAAATCTATAGTTTAGATTAACTATTATTTAAGATCAAATTGGATTCATGTGGAATCCCTCGGTTTATACCTAAAGATGTCAATCTGGGGTCATAAACTAATGAAAGGTATAGTGGCTATCTACTTAAGGGATGAAGATAATAGGTTAAGTGGGGATGAGTGCATCTAAAAATTGAATTAAAATTATGCTCTTAATCTAAGATTCAAATTAAAACACACTCTTAATTTAAAACACACTCTTAATTTATGATTGAAATTAAAACACGCTTTGCATATGAATGCTATCCTATCATACTTTTAGATTACCCCACTGATTATGTTTCCCATTGCTTAACTGATGGTCACTTCTCAAATTGATTCCCACTTCTTATATTGATTCACACTCTAAAAACTAATCCACTCTAGAATAAATGCTACAAGCTACTTCACTCTTATTCTTTAAACAACACTTAATCTAAGAATGCTTATGGAGAAACTAATGTAATTAAACTGAAAAACACTAACTACTAATTGAATACTCTTAACCATTAATTATATATCAAACAATTCTCATAAATTATGACATTTGCATCCAGTAGACTTCTGATGACAGGAGTTGTTTCTCGGGTGCTAGGAGTTGTGACACCCGTGATAGGACCTGTATACAATAATTATCTCACAGAAAAGATAATTGTAAATGTAATGAAAATAGGTTTTGTGTTTCAATCTCGAAGGTCAATCATTGAATAAACAAGTATATAGCAGTGCCCCAATTAGGATTTACTCCACAAACATAAAACCGATCACAACATATATTTTTGCATAAATATTAAATTGATAAACATATACATATACTCACATACTAAATCCAAAGTAAAGATTCAATCAATTGACCGAAGAGGGGGCCCTGCCTCCTAGTTAACCGATTGAAAATATAATTCACACCCTTAACAATAATTTTTTTGTATTTCTCTAGATAAAAATAGCAATATAATAGTAATTGATGTCTTGTAGATAAAAGTATGGGAATATTTATAGTCTCACCCCAAAACAACCTTCTATACTAAAGATTGCATATAGTTTAATGTCAAACAATAGTAATTAAATACATTGATTAAATAAAGGGTGTGTGGCTTGCGACCATCCCTTCTTGAAACCGATCTAAACAAGTTTATGCTATAAAAACACAAAACCATTTTAAGTTAACAATTCTTCACAATCGATCCTGGTCTTTTCCTTAATAACTACAATCTTCCTGCTCCAGGTCACTAGGACTCTGCATTGAACATAAAAGCATCAACATTAGTATTGAATAACGAATATTTCTCAATGATATATTATAACCTTTAACTATGTTAATTTATACAATATTATCTATTTATTGTGTCAACTTTGAGGAAACTTGTGGGAACATGAGCTAAGTATTACACAATAAAACACAACACATGTTGAACCCATCGTTTCCCTCATACTAAAGACTTTGCATGTCTTCATGCAAAACTTACAGTCAGGGCTTGGTTACTGGTCAAATTTTCCACTATTTTTGTGATTGCCTCCTTTCATTTGTTCTTGCATAGTCCTAAAAAGTTAGCACCCATTAATTTGGAAGCTCTAGGACGTATTGGGCCCCATTTTAGTGATCTCCTCGATTTTGGATGCATTTGTGCTTGATTTTCCACTTATGTCTTTGTTTTTCCTCGAGCCTCTTAATACTTCTCGAGCCCCATAAAGTTTACCTCAAAATTTATCCTTTCGGGTATAGGTCGATCCACTTTCAACCTATACCTCAAGGGTTGAATTTTGGTGGGTTTTAGGACTGATGCAGAATATTTTCAATTTTCCAGCACTGACACAGTCTGATAAGGTTTTTCCATATCTGAAAGCACTTCACCTACTAACCCTCAATATGAGTTATTCATCATCCTTATTCCTTTTTAGCACTTACTTTGATACACTAGATTTGATATCTTGTTGATTATCATTGCATGAGTGTTTTTTTTTACTTTACTTTCATATGTATCTACATTTCTATCATATCATATCTACATAAATGGAAAGAGTCCTAAAATAACACCTTCCTCCAAGACTATATCATGCATGAACATCCCTCCATCTACTTGGGTTCTGGTAATCAGATTTAGTCTTAAAAGGGGTTACATTTTAGGACCCCTTTCCAATGTACATGCATGACCTGGTGGTCCACCATTGATCACCATTTCACTATATACATTTTGGTGAACCTTACTTGTTGCATCAGTCAATTAGTAAATCAAACATCAGTGATTCTTTGAACCAACGCACTTCGCACATTGATTCAAAGAGGGGCATTTTTAGACACCCTAAAATGGTCAAGACAAGTGAAAATAAAATCAAGCAAGGCAAATCAAGAAATTGAACAACAAAAGATTGAATTAATTGAAATCAAAGCTATTAGATTAATTAAATAAAAAAGATCAAATAATTGTGCAATTGATTTTAATCAATTAATTGTATAGTTTAAATCAAATTTAATACAACCCATTCAAGGGAGACATGGCTAAATTAAATCAATTGTTAAATACATTTATTCTCACCCGCCACAAAAGGACAAAAAATCAACCAGCCAATGAGGTGAGAGCATTTGAATCACATGGATCACTCAAGAGGGTTTGCTATCTCCACCGTCCAATTTGCCTTTTCTATCTTGACCATCCATTTTTGTCTCTTTGTCCCAATATTTGAAACCATCAACTTGACTCAACCTTAATCAGGGTTAATTCACTCTACCCCCTACCCTTGGGAAAATCCTATAAATAAGATGCATTCTAAGAGAAAATCACCCATTCACTTCTGCATCTTCATTATAGTTAAATTTGCATCAATACTATAGTTGATTTTGCATCCATGATTAGCATAGCTTGAGTTCTTTTAACATTGTTCTTGCATCTTTAGTTTAAATTGCATTATAGTGTTGGAAATAATGAAATGGTGTGTACTAAGAGGGGAGGGGTGAATCAATACCCTTAAAAATTTTATCACTTAACGTTAATCCTTTTAGTAATCAATTGCTTGTATCACCGACCATCTCTATTATTCTATCTTTATGCATGTAATATCAATTTATAAACTCAATTGTATGTAAACATTCATAGAAACATTCATGAAATGTATTGACACATGACAAAAGATTTGGTAACACAGAAAACCCCTGTTAGAAGGTAAAAATTGTGGTGGGGATGAGACCCACAAAACTTCACTATCTGCAAATTGGAAGGGGTCGGTTAAGGCTTATAAATTTGATCACTTTTGATGATCTACCCTGTTAGGAGTAATTTGTGGAGACTGGTTAAGATCTGCTCTGTTAAGAGCTTTAGCAACACTGTTTAGTGTGCACTCGGTTAAGAGATTTACAAAGGATTGTTAAATCCACCTTTCTCAAGGATTTATTCTATTTTCTACACTTGTTAGAATGTAGTCAAAAATATTCATTGGCCTGAGTGTATGCAATCTACAATTGCTGATTACAAATCCATTAAAGATTACATGTATATTTATCACCTATATTGATTGATCAATACCTCTGTTTTGCTCAGTAGCCTTGGTTCTTGTTCTTGATAACTGATTTCATCTTTGGTTGTTCTTCTGCATAAAACCTTGTCTCTAATCCATAGAAGTGTTTTAGGCTACAATCATCATCACATCCACATGTTCTGATTGATTACACATCTATTTATACAATGATTTTTTACCTAAATGAGTTTCATGCATAACAATGTTAACTCTATGATCAAAGATTTACAACTTGACCTTGACCTCCTAGTTTGCATGTTTCTAATCATTTAGACTGATTAAAACAATTACAATTACATTGCTTGACCCTCAAGAAATAGATTTAAAGCTAATCAAAAAGCTAAATATAAAACACAAGTGTTTTATCTAACGTGGAAGTCAGATCCACATTTCTCGGGATTCTAATTGTCTCTCGGTAGACTGGTGGTCGGGTTGCTCTGTAGTCTGTCAGGTTCCTCTATTATCTATTCTGTCGAGTTACACTAAACCTGTCTTTTAGTGTTGGTGTTACCGATGGTTCAAAACTATTTTTCCTTTCATACTAATGGAAAAATATGTCTTCATATAGTTCATCATGTTTTAGCTTAATTTTCTTATCATGTAGCTTAATATTCATCATATTATAAAATTATCATTCTAGGATTGTCACTTTATGAATGCTTAAGATCTAAGAGCATTGTTTTAACTTCCTAGTTAGAGAGATATGAGATGATTTTGATTTATCAATTTG
This sequence comes from Thuja plicata, assembly GCA_018584345.1. Classification (NCBI taxonomy): domain Eukaryota; kingdom Viridiplantae; phylum Streptophyta; class Pinopsida; order Cupressales; family Cupressaceae; genus Thuja; species Thuja plicata. Next base: position 1,323,040 of record MU225459.1, on the reverse strand, counting down.
AGATGTTTAACATTTTAGATATTGGAATCCTTTAAAATTGATTAAATTGAGTTAATGCTTCATGAATATACATTCAATTATATACAAAATTCTGCCCATCACGGGGCTCTTGCCTCTACTAACTTTGTTTGTCAAATTGAAGTGATTTAGAGTGCAAATTTGAGATTTCTAGAGTTTTGGCACCTATGCACTGAAGATGAGCACCTATGCCCTAAAGAACAGTTCCTACACCCTAAAAAAAAGAATCTACACCCTAAATAACATCACCTATGTTCATCAAGTTCTCATTTTCTTGTTGTTTTAGCGCTTCTGCAACATATTCTAGCACATATTTACTGTCTTTTAGTGCTTATACACTAAATTAGAGCACTTTTGCATTCTATTTTAGCTTATGCATATTATTTTAGCTCCTATGAAACTTCTTTTGGAACCTATGCATGTTTCTATAGTGCTTATACATGCTATTTGAAAATTTACAGATATTGGAGTTAATCTTGTTTTTAAATGATTTGCAGATGGCTAGGCATAAGAAAATAAAAAGTCCTACATCCTGGATTCCTAGTTATTGCAAGATCAAAGAGGAAAAGAAAGCAAATAGGAGGTGGAGTGAGGTAAAAGCTTCCTTTAGATCAAAAATTTTTTTACAAGAAAGGATTCTCATGCACCGATATTGGAGAATAACTGGTCTTTATCAAGCTTTCTTTAATTTTCCTTATAGTCCTTTGGATGATTCTTATTTTGATGCTCCCATTTGAATTGGATCAATTACATTTTAGGAGAAATTCAGCATTTCCTTGGATTTATATTTTCTTCACTTTGTGTGGGAAATGTGTTATACTAATGTGTATGAAGGGGATGCAAAGGAGAAGGCACTATAGGCTTGGTAAGAAAAAATGCAAACACAAAATCTCAAAAATGTGCCTAGCATTTGCTAGCTTCAAACAAGGTACACTAATCCTTTAGAATTTTCTTAAATTGTGGCTTATCATTTCCAAATCTAGCCTAATTAGAAGCAAATTGGAATCCTAAGTAAGGTATTAAGGATATGCTCTTCACTTTTTGGTGAATCAAATTCCTAGAAGTGCTAAACTTGAGATGAAGAGGACCTAAGGAATGAACAAATACATAAAATAATCCTCCTTGTTTGTGAAGGAAAGAATTAGGGATATGTTCTTCACCTTTTGGTGAATCAAACTCCTAGAAGTGCTTTAATTTCATTAGATTAAAAGGCTTGGGAAAGAACATTGTTAAATGTGTTTGGAGGTGAAAAGTAGTAGGTATATGCTCTTCACCTTTTGGTGAATCAAACTCCTAGACCTACTTGTTCATTTCAATTTATTTATTTCAATAAACATGTTAGCACTTTAGTGGGCCCACCTCTCTAGAATGCGCCTTAGCAAGGCCAGTGAGAGGTATGACCCAAAGTGGGAACAATATTAAGTCGTCTATACCCACCCACTATAAAGAAAGACCTCGCTTAAGTTGAAAGACTTAGAGGGCAAAAATATGAAATGCCTAGACTTGTAGGGATATATACCTCAATTGCGCATGTAGGGATGCATGTTCCTTGTCTGACTCATTTGATATTTTTGTCTGGAACCCAAACCAAATCCTTGTTACATTATCAAGCCTATCTTTATGATCCACATTGAACCAATTTGACCTTAGGTAGCTTGTTTGAACTTGCTTTCTTGTGAAAAGACATGTGGAAATGATCGAGAACATACACTTTGTGTTATGTTAAGGGTGAAGAAAACAAGTCTCTTTGTGCTTGATGTGTTTGATGATCAAGTATATCAGAATAGAACATCCATTGAAGATATTAATTCAACTTAAAAGCCTAAAAAATAATAATTTGCCAAACTTTTTGCTAGTTCAATGCCTATACTCAGGAGAGCAACACTTATACCACTTTCTGTGGCACGTATACACTATCTTTTAGCTCTTGTACACCATAAAAGAGTGTCTTTACCCCATTTTGCAATGCCTATACATAAAAACCCTAAAACAAAGGGTACCTCTAGCCATTTCTAGACAAAAAAGTTACATTTCTGAGTACCCATTTGAGAGCTTGTCCTAAATCAGTAAAAATAGATTTGAATTTCACCATTTCTATAATTCTTGAACAAGTTGAGGCATTTTATGAAACATTTAAAAATCATCCTAATCTTAGCCAAATTGTTCAAACATCTTTGAATCTTGCATTTCTAAAGTTTATTATCAAAGGATATCAGATCCTTTCACCAAAAACCAAGGAGATCAATATCCTTACTCAAGGCCTTCATCATAGAGATACATATTTCCCTATTATGTCTTCATCAAGAACAATTTAATTGGATCATTGTCCTTCAATTTTCAAGAAAATATCAAGTGAATATCAAATCTTGTTCACTTTCCTCAACAAAGCCTTTGATCTCTTTTAATGCCAGTTTGGATGAGGTCACATTATATCAAATTATCTTGGCAAGAAGATGGAAGTATAATAAGGCAAGAGATACCTTATCAAGACAAAACTTCTCATTCACCATATCAACCTTTTCAAAAGGAAGAGAAAGAGGAGCAAGAAGAGAAAGAAACAATTGCAAAAATTACTTTTCCCAATTGTTTTAACAATGGAAACAAGGATAACAATGGTGGAAATAATAATAACAATGGGGGAAACATTGCTAACGACAATGGGAACAATAATGGAAACAATGGTGGAAATCATGATAAAAATGGTGGAAATAACGGTAACATTGGTAACAATAATTCCAACAATGGTAATCATGGAGGAAACAATGAAAATATAATGGAAATCATCCTCTCCAAGATGAGTAAATTACCGAAGAAACAATCATTGATGCAACAATGCAAGATCCCTTATTTGTAAAAGCGATGGAAAGGGTTTTAGAAAATAATAAGGAGAGGTATTTCTTGAATCTAGCACAATCAGGGGTCAAACTCCCCCATGATTATGATACTTCCAAGATAAAAAGAGATGAGGAAGAATAAAACCCTATAGGAGTTTTGAACAAGCAATTAAAGTTCTTTTAAGTTCAACTGGATAATATGAAGAAAGAAGCAACTCCTAAACTATTCTCAATTGAAACCATTTGTCATTTTCCTTTTGATAGGGACCTCTTCATGATACCATTTCCTCAAAATGTGGTCTTTCCTAAGTATGATAAATATTTGGGTATAATGTACCCATAAGATCACTTAAGAGATTTTTTCACATTAAGCATAGAATTTATGCACGAACCTACATACTTGATGAGATTATTCCCTATGAGTATCAGTGGGCAAGCCATGGAGTGGTTTACCTCTCAATATCAAGACATTTGAGGAATTGGCTTCCAAATTTGTTACTCAATATTCGTATAACATCAAGCATTAAATCACCATGCTAGACTTATGTAATACCAAATAATGTAATGGTGAAGCATTTCAAAAATTATTGAAAATATGGAGGAGAGTTCTTGCTAGATATCCTAGAAGTGTACCAGAAAAGTGATAAATGGACATATTTATCAACAACTTGATTTGGGAGATGAATTTTTGATTGCAATTACAATGTCCTCCAACACTCAATGAGGTTATTGAAAATGACATCAAGATAGAAATTTTTTTAATAAGGAATGGAGATATAAAACTCTACAAGAATAACAAAGGTTTCTCCAACAACAATAATAATGACAACAAAAACAACAATGGGAAACCCAGATTTCGGTTAAAGAATACCAATACGAACCTTGTTAATGATGGAGTAGTAGAGGCTAATAATTTAAAATCCAAGCCTTTCAATATGTCAAGTGGATTATCTTCTAATCAAGTCAATAATATTAATCAAACATCCAAGGCTCCTTTCAATAACAACAACAATTACAATGATCAAAGGAACAAAAAACCTAAACCAAGCTTCATGTCTCAATTCACCTCACCAAACTCAAGGCAAAAATTTACCCTGTTGGTTGAACCTCTCGAGGATTCTCTAAGGACTCTAATTGAAAATAAAATCATCACTTTACCAGAGTCTAGACCCTATGAACCTCAAGTTAAACCAAATTGGTGTAATGATTCTCATGATTGTGAATATCATCGGAACAATGGTCATACTACTAATAATTGCATGAAATTGAAGCATGTAATTCAAGATTTAATTAATGGTGGAATAATCGAAGTGAAAGGACCTAAAAACAATGAATATCACATGACTTTCAAAACTCCTTTCTTAAATCATGAGAAGGGGGAGTCATCCAACATGAATTAAAATAATAAAAAAGGGAATAATAAGGTTAACTTTTTCTCATGCTTATGACAACACGATCAATTCTTTATCAAGTTTTGAAAATATCATCAATGTTGTGGTGGTGAAATATAAACAAGAGAAGGAATCATCTAATGTCATCATAAGGGGGAAAGCTTCAAAAGTAACCTTACTAGGAACATCTACCAAAACCAACATGACTTTTTTAAAATCATCTTCATCAAGGCAATATAATTTGGTAGATCAACTTCTCAAAAATTTGACCCAAATTTCTATTTTGGAATTGTTGAAAATATCACCATCACACAAAGAAATCCTAGAGAAATCTTTGGTCGATACAACGGTTCCCACCAATTTGGATGTAGATTGGTTTCAAACAACACTTTCTCACCTTGTAGCTCCTCATTTTTTATCATTTTCCAAACAAGACGATATTTCTCTTAATCACCCACAAAATGTTATGTTGCATATTGAAGTCCTCACACATAAGCATCGAGTGAAAAGAGTCTTAATTGATGGAGGTAATGATTTGAACATATGCACATTGAGCCTAATCAAATCCTTAGAATATTGAGAAAATGTTGTGGATCATAAAAGAAAGATAAGGTCTTCGAAAGGCATGCTTACTTTTCCTATCAGAGTGAGGCCTATTAAAAAAGAAATAGTTTTTCAAGTCCTAAACCTAAAATTAACTTACAAAATTTTGTTGGGAAGGCCTTGGATCCATGAAATGTAGGCAATGCCTTCTACTTACCACCAATGTATAAAATTTCCATACATGGGCCAAGAAATAACCATCAGTGGAGACACAAATCCATTTCAATACTGTAATAATATCAAACCAAGGATGAAATCCTACTTTAAAAGCCTAATAGTGAAATTCCACATAATAGTGAAAGTCCTACTTTAAAAGCATCTCGAGAAAGTGACAAGGAAGAAATCCCACGTGTGACTTCAAGTGAAAACATTAAAGAGGGGGAGAAAAACAATCCAAAAGATCAACATACTAATTCAAGTGATAAATAGATAATTCCTTCTTCATCTATCAAAGGGAAGGAGAAAGTAGGTTTTGTGGAGCCAAATTAAGGAAGTCTCCATTCTTCAAATTCAAATTCTTCTATCCAAGAGGAAAATACATTAAATTTTGCTGAAGGTGGAAAGGAAAAGGAAAGGTTAATGCATCATGAAAATATGCATAATATGATGAAGAATTTTTAAAAACAATGCAAATTGCATCAAAGGGGATAGGAGAATATTTCTTATCAATGACAGACATTCCCACTTCCCCTAGGACTCATGGAAAACCACGAAGATATAATGAAAAATTTGTAAGGCCTATAAATTATATGAATGAAGAAGAGGATGATGAGATCCTAAATTGGCTTTATAAAGAGGAAGATGAAGAAAATTTAGAAAAAAGAGGAAAATAAAATAATGTCTACTGGAGGTGGAAAGGAAAAGGAAAGGTTAACACATCATGAAAAGATGCATAATATGATGAAGAATTTTGAAAAATAATGCAAATTGCATCAAAAGGGATAGGAGAATATTTCTTATCAATGACAAACATTTCTACTTCCCCAAGGACTCATGGAAAACCACAAAGATATAATGAAAATTTTGTAAGGCCTAGAAATTGTATGAATGAAGAAGAGGATGATGAGATCCTAAATTGGCTTTATAAAGAGGAAGATGAAGAAAATTTAGACAAAAGAGTACAACACATCAGTATTCCCACACACCAATATGGGAAAGGGTGTCAAATTTTGAAAAAATGGGATATCAAGGAACATGGCCCATTGGGAAAATAAAACAAGGCTTGTTTGAACCTATAGAAGCCCAATGGAGATCAAGTAAGGAGAAATAGGGATTGGGATGTTTTAGAACCAAGCTCTAGTCAAAACAAATATATTTATTATGAACAAATAAATAAGTTAAATTCTCCTAGTGATGACGATGATTCGGCTAAGTGGGAATGGGAATCTATGTCAGAAGGTTCATGTCATGATAAAGAGATTGATGTTGTTCACTCTTAAGCACACATACAAAAGGAGGAATAAGGCTCAAATTTGGAAGCCTCGAGTTCAAACACTCAAAGTTCTAACTCACAATGGGTAGGAGAGCCATACATACCTTCATTTTTAGAAGGATCTATTGTTAGATTTAATCTACAAGATTTTTACCCACAATAACCCAAGAGGACTCTAGTGAGGATGATTTTGACCCAATTCCTATGGATCATTTAGAAGAGGCACATGTTATAGACCTAAATGATATAGTGTACGAACCCTCTACTGAAATCATGACCTTAAATCTTGTGAACCTAAATGAAGTCAACTCTTTGTCGCTTATACACCCTGAATTAATTGATTGGGATCAATCAGAACCCAATGACTTAGCCATTCACCCTAATGAATACTCTTTGGCCTTGTACCTAAATGCAGTTGAACCCTCTTCCACCAAAAAAAATATCAAGGAGAAATCAGGGGGGAAGTGTCCAATATCTTACTCGCAAAAGAAAGGAAAAGAATAAAAATAAATAAAAGGTCTAGTGGTGAAAACCATAATGTGGCAGTGCTAGACCTAGAAAAAGTAAAAACAAAGGACATTTCCAAAGGTGAAAACCCAACTGTAGCACCTAAGGAAGAGATATTGGACACTTTTCCAAAGCACTATGAGGAACGGTTTCCCATATTGATTGAGCCCACATAAAAATTGAATATTGGCACAAAATCAAAGCCCAAGGTCATAAATATTGCAACATCATTAACACCAGAAGAAAGACAAGAATTCATTGAATTCTTTAGAAGGAAGCAAGTGAATTTTTCTTGGTCCTATGTCGATATGTCAGGTCTAGATCTAGATCTTATGATGCACCATTTGAACATAAAACCAGGAGCTAAGTCGGTTAAACATAAACTAAGAAAAACTCACCCTCGCATTGCATTATTAGTGAAAGAAGAATTGGAAAAGTTGTTGAAAGCTGGTTTTCTAAGAACTATTGCCTATGCTAAATGAATATCCAATATAGTCCGAGTTTCCAAGTTGGATAAAGCAATAAGAGTGTGTACATATTTCAGGGATCTTAACCTAGCATGCCCGAAAGATAATTTTTTACTACCAAGCATTGATGTTATAGTAGATTTATGAGTAGGGCATTCTATGTTCTCTCTCATGGATGGATTCAATGGGTATAATCTGATAAAGATAGCTCCTAAGGACCAAGATAAGACTCCTTTCACATGTTCTTGGGGTACCTTTTGTTGGAATGTGATGCCCTTCAGTCTCAAAAATGTCAGAGCAACCTACCAGAGAGCCATGACTACAATTTTCATGATATGATACACACATTACTAGAATATTATGTTGATGACATATTAGCAAAATAGAATACAAGAAAAGAACATTTGCCAATTTGGGATAAATTTTTTACAAGGCTAGATCAATTCAAGGTGAAATTGAATCCCAAGAAGTGTGCATTTGGTGTACAATTAGGAAAGTCACTTGGCTACATAGTATCGGAAAAAGGCATCAAGGTTGACCCTGAGAAAGTTAAGGCAATCATGGAAATGGGGGCACCAAGGAACATAATTAAAATGATATCACTCAAGGGATGGATACAATCTATAAGAAGATTCATTTCCCAATTAGCCAAAAAATGTCATTCATTTACTCGACTCCATAAGGATACAATCTTCAGATGGGATGATCAATGTAAAGAAACCTTCACTATTTAAAAGAAATACTTGATGAATCTGCCTATATTGATGTCACCTATCGTAGGAAATAATTTACTCTTGTTTATTTTTGAAACAAATTATTCATCAGGTGCTTTACTAGCTCAAGAAGATGACAAGGGGAAATAAAAGGCAATTTACTACATCAGCAGGACTTTGGTCAAATATGAACTACACTATATTTTCATTGAAAGATCATGCATAGCAGTGGTTTTTGCCTCACAAAAATTATGTCATTACATGTTGGTACATAAGACTAGACTCATAGATAAGATTGATCCTTTGAAATACCTGCTTAGCAAAACAACCCCAACAGGAAGAGTAGCAAAGTGGGTCATGGTGTTGAGTGAATTCGACATCGAATATGTGGATAGAAAGGCAATAAAAGGTCAAGTCATTGATGATCAATCAACATAATCTCATTTGAAAGATAGTCAACCAATCCATATTGAATTTCTTGATTCAAAGATAATAAATGTGGAGGCTAAAACATGGAAACTCTACTTTGACGGATCATATACACAGCATAGCTTGAGGCAAGCATTCTCCTAATAAAACCTCAAGGATACACTATTCCCAAGTCATAAAAACTTGTTTTTAAATGCATGAATAATATATCCGAGTATGAAGCACTTGTTACAGGCATAAAAATAGCTTTGTAATGGAAAGTGGTAGAACGACAAGTGTATGGAGACTCTCAACTTGTAATAAACCAAATCAATAACCATTACCAAACAAGAGATGACAAGTTGATGCCTTATAAAAGGATGATAGATGACTTGAAGAAGTATTTTGTTTTGATAACATTTGAACAAATACCAAGGGATAAAAACAAGATAGTTGATGCCATGACAACATTGGCTTCTCTCTTGCAAATACTGGATCAAAATGCACGACATGAATTCTTGGTGGAAGAATTGATACAACCCACATTTAAATTCCCGAATCCCAAATCATTTGTTTATTATTCGAACATGAATCCCCATAGTATGGTCTTATTTATACTTACCTAAAAGATAATATCTTACTCGAGGACCAATCTAGAAACCAAAAGAGAAACTTTATCTGACAAACCTCAAGATATACCCTTATAGCTAAGACACTATATCGTAAAGGTCTTGATGGAATGCTTCTTAGATGTCTAGAGAGGGAGGATTCAAAAACCTCTTTACAAGACATCCGTGAGGGAATTTGTGGGTCACATTCGAGTGGATTTTCTTTAGTAAAGAAAATTTTAAGGATGGGGTATTATCGGCCAACTATGGAAAGAGATGCTTGTCAATTTGTAAAGATATATCAAAAGTACCAATTGTTAGAATTGCTAAACTGCAATACAACCAAGATCACCTGCATGCAAAGACTATTACGAGACAGAAGCAAAAGACAGAAGATAGAAGGATCTAAGGCGGCCAAAAAGCCAGAGGAGACATCATGTTGAAAAGAATGATTTCTATATTATCAAAAATACTGATTACAAACTCCTTATGAAATACAAAGAGGTGATTCCTTATAAAGGAATATCGAAACCCTAAAAGGGAAACTACAGGAAATAGAAACTGCCTAAGGTTAGCTGAAGCAAACTAGAGTGAATAGGGAAGTTACTAATTAGATCATAATGATTTAAATTAGTAACCCGATAGACTATTAC
>MU225459.1:1269774-1303160 GCA_018584345.1 Thuja plicata | reverse complement strand
CAAAAGACAGGAGAGAAAGCTAGGGCGGCCGATAGGCCAGAGACAGGAAAACCATGTTGACAGAAATGATTTCTATATTCAACAATAATGATTTACAAAACTATCTCCTTATGAATTACAAAGCGGTGATTCCTTATAAAGGAATACCGAAACCCTAAAAGGGAAACTACAAGAAATAGAAACTGCCTAAGGTTAGCTAAAGTAAACTAGAGTGAATAGGGAAGTTATTAATTAGATCATAATGATTTAAATTAGTAACCCCGATAGACTATTACTCTAACAGTCAATGTTTATCAGGAAATCAATCAAAATTGTGACTTATTTGAAACTGATTAATTTTTTAAAAAGTTTACAAAAATCAAATCAAAATTTATTTCTATTCATTTCCTAAGGGGGCATACTATCATCAGAACAAGGAATCAAATTCATCAAATCATCTATAAGACATCAAAAATAATATTTTCATTAGGGAATCACATCAAGGCTTTATCATCAATATCAAATCAATATCAATCAGTGGATCCAGCATCAAATCAAACACCATTCAATTAGTAAATCAAACATCAGTGATTCTTTGAACCGACGCACTTCACACATTGATTCAAAGAGGGGAATTTTTAGGCACCCTAAATTTGGTCAAGACAAGTCAAAATCATATCAAGCAATTAAACATCAAACACATAATTAATTGAAATCAAAGATATTGGATTAATTAAATAAAAAAGATCAAATAATTGTGCAATTAATTTTAATCAATTAATTGTATAGTTTAAATCAAATTTAATCCAACCCATTCAAGGGGAGACATGGATAAACTAAATCAATTGTTAAATGCATTTATCCTCATCCACCACAAAAGGACAAACAATTAATCAACCAATGAGGTGAGAGCATTTGGATCACATGGATCACTCAAGAGGCTTTCATATCTCCACCATCCAATTTGCCTTTTCTATCTTGACCATCCATTTGTGTCTCTATGTCCAAATATTTGAAACCATCAACTTGACTCAACGTTAATCAAGGTTAATTCACTCTACCTCCTACCCTTGGTAAAATCATATAAATAAGATGCATTCCAAGAGAAAATCACCCATTCACTTTTGCATCTTCATTATAGTTAAATTTGCATCAATACTATAGTTGATTTTGCTTCCATGCTTAGCATAGCTTGAGTTCTTTTAGCATTGTTCTTGCATATTTAGTTTAAATTACATTATAGTTCATCATGTTTTAACTTGATTTTCTTATCATGTAGCTTAATCTTCATGATGTTATCAAATTCTCATTCTAGGATTGTCACTTTAGGAATGCTTAAGATATGAGAGCATTGTTTTAGCTTCCTAGTTAGAGAGACATAAGACAATTTTGATTGATCAATTTGAGATGTTTAGCATGTTATATCTTTGAATCCTTTAAAATTGATTAAATTGAGTTAATGTTTCATGAATATACATTTAATTGTATACAAATACAATTATTTAAACTTCTTTTTCTATATCTACTTCTATTCGTAGTATTTACACTTGTGCTCCACCTCTTATCACAACTTCAATCCAATCTTCCAACCCCACAAATGTGAGTCTCCCTAATCCTATTCTTCCTTATATCCCTACAAGTGTTTCATGTGTTTTGTTGCCCTCATCTATGCCTTCTTGTCACAGTGTTCCTTTTTCATATTCAAATCCTATTTCCAAAAATGCTCCTACCATGCTTCATGATTCTTATAATATTCCCTCTATTTCCCACAATATTCCTAACATTTCCAATGTTTCTCCTCCTATCATTTCTTCCATTGATTCTACCATTAATAGCTTAGTTCAAATGATTTATTCTTTGCAACAACAACTTGATTCCTTGACTCAATCCAAGTTCAACATTCCTAAATGTAATATTTCTAGTCCTTTTTCCATGGATATTATCCCAGTTGTTATCCCCCAAAGTATTGATATTCCTCATCTTGAGACTTATAGTGGTAAGGGTGATCACGTGACTCATGTTAAAACTTTTAAAACCTTGTGTAGTGTTTTCTCTCACAACTATAGGTTCATGACAAAGTTGTTTACTATAACCTTTCGAGATAAAGCTTTGCAATGGTATTGTTCTTTGCCTCCTTATTCCATTTATTCCTTCCACAAGTTTGCTAATGTTTTTATTCAACAATTTCAAAACAATATTGGTACTCAAATTTATTTGAATGATTTAATGCATTGTAAACAAGGTGTTAAAGAAAAAGTTAGTGACTTTTTTGGTAGATTTAAGCATTTGCTTGCTCATATTTATTATCATGTGCCTCATGTTGATATACAACACATTTTTATTACTAATTTACAAAATAAAATTAGAGATAAGTTAATCCTTACTGAGTTCTCTTCCTTTTCACAATTGTGTGCAGTGCTTCATCATTATCAACTTCAAGTGAGCCAATTTGAGAGAAACACTCCAATTTCTCCTATTTATGGTGATAAGAGTGATGCCACATCCAATTTCAACAAATTTTAGAAGACTAACAATTACATCAAAATCAATAAATCATCCAACATAGTTGATGAAAAAGTGATAGCAGAATCCAAAGGTGTGATCCCTTGTCCTCTATTTTTAGACCCTCTTGTACTTTTAGTCCACTTTCTGAATCTTTGCATAATATTATGTTGAAGTTAATTAATGAAAACGTGATTAAAATTCCTCCTATCAAACCAATTTACCCATCCAAACCACCATCCATATTCTTTGATCCCAAATCTTTTTGCCAATTCCATCGTCAACCCGGTCACGAAACCGAAAAATGCTATTCCTTGAAAAATGTGGTTGAAGACCTTATTATTTCTAATTATATATCTATAGATCTTGATATTAACCGTGGAAATAAATAATTTGCACCTCCTTATCAGAATTTGCAAATACACACCAATCCTTTGCCATCTCATTCAACTAATACTATCAAGCAACCTTCTTCTCCCACGCACATTGATTATAATGAGAAAGTTAATGAAGCTACTCATATTGTCAACCAAATTGAACATGTTCAACCTCCACCTAAACCTCAACCTCCACCTCAGCCTCACATTACTTTTGATATCGTTGAAACAATTAAGGCATCTGATGGTCCTCTGTACATTGTCGCTAGGGTTGATGGTTTTCCTTCCCGTGGTACCCTTGTTGATCCCACTTGCATGGTGAATGTGATAATTTAAGAGCATCTTTTCAGTAAATGGTTGCATAATTATTTCTATGATAAATCTGATGTCTTGTTCAAACTTGCAATGGTATCCTTTATCCTTCCCATGGTTCCATTTCTTTTTTCTGTGAAGTTGGTGGTAAAAATTTGGATATTGCTTTCACTGTTATTCCTACTTCTGATTAATTTCAAGTCGTAATTGGTCTTCCTTGGCTTACTTCCATAAATGTTGTGGCTTCTCCTATCCATAAATGTGTCTAATTTCCTCACAATGGAGAGATCATGACTGTTAACCATAGTCTTTATCAGCCTTTTGTGCCTCGAGACTCTGTTGATCTTGATTTCTTTTGGCCTTACATGCCTCAACCAACTAAAGTTTGTCCTGATTATATTTTTTTCTCATAGCAAGGCTTTAAGATTCAAAATTCTTGTGAACTTAGAAAACCTAAGGATGATCTTATTGTGTACTTCTTCCTACACCACCTATTACTCCTTATCCACATCCTTTTCCTACCATCTCTCAACCTAGTGTGGTTCCTTCAGTTTTTCCTCCTAAAGAAGAAAAGGACCTAATGTTGATTGATCCTATCTGAACCCAAATATCTAGAAAAACCAAACATCATAGTCATGCTCGTGATCATCATCAAAAACATCATGTTAGATCCCATGAACATGTTTCTCAAAACATTTATTCACCTCATACCCTTCCTCATACTTCACTTTTCTTTGACCATCCCATGCTTGAGCCTATGGGGGAAGTGAATTTAAACAAAGTTAAAATGAACAAACATAACAATGTTATTTGTATCTTGGATTCTATTACAATTAATCTTGATGAAGAAGATACTCTTGATGATGATGTTAATGATACTCACAATGATATGCATGCTAGTGATTCAGATGGTATGTATGAAACTATTGATCTTGATAATGATTTACTAACTATGCTTCAAAGAAATTATATATCACTCATAATGACAAACACAATGACCTCTCTTCACAACAGGGTCCTTGTTTGGCTACTATTGCAAGTTTCCCACCTTCCCTAAACATTATAAACTGAGATTGGGGGGGGGGGGGGGGGGGGGGGGCAAGCGATACGCTTGACTAGATTTTCTTGCATGGTGGATCCTTTAATTTTATTTTCTTTTCTTTGTCTGCCTATTTGTCATGATGTGTTTCTCCTGTGATGTGTTACTTCTTATATGTTTTGTTTAGATTTATTTTAAAAACCTTGTTGATCTGTTGGATCAAGGTGATAAAGGAATCACAATGTTGTAATCATTATTCTATTTGTATCTTAATTCTTTTATATGTCGTTACTTGTTATTTTGTATATGTTCCATTGTTCATAAATGTGCCTTTGTGTTGTTTTCTTGGGATGATCCAAACTGATAGAACCTATTCTTTTTGGTCTCCGTGATGCTGACCAAAAAGACTCTTCTTCATAACTCTTACGTGCCTTTCTTCCATTGCGTTGTACTTCTACCTCCTTTGGGGAATGATTATAGTTCATTTTGACATAATTATGATATACATGAGTTATCATATGACCTACTGACCCCAGAGTTGGTGGACCCCTTTTGTACTCTCTTTTGTCATGTGCTCTTTTCCCTTGATTTGTCCTTTCTTGGGGACATTTGATAGTGGAAACATTTCTATTTGATGCACATATGCTTTGTTAAAGCCATTACTCCTTTTAAGGCATTTGCAAAAGCTTTAACATGGGGGCATACACTCTGCTCACATTTTGCACACACACACACACACACACCATCTTTCAATGATGCTTTATATTTTGGATCCCTTATGGACATAAAATCCTTAAGGAATGATCCCTCTTTTCTTTTGATCCCTTATGGACATACAATCCTTAAGGACATACCGGTCTTTACTGGATCCCTTATTGACATACAATATTCAAGGACATATCCTAGATGGATTGACTAGCATGGAACACAACCTTCTAGAAATTTCAATGCCATCTTTTGCGGTGATTTCTTTGTGTGGTCCACAATAAGATATAATCTTACTGGGGATGGTGGTCACACTTTATTTTCTTTGTGTGGTTCAAAGTAAGACATACAATCTTACTAGGGCTAAGGTAATCACACTTCTCTTCTCTCTCTTTCTTCTCTCCCTCTCTCTTTATTGAGCGATATATCTCTTATTTTAGTTTTGGATTCGAAGAGGACTCAAGTCACCTGGGAGTTTTATGTTTGTTTTCTCCTTAACCTTGGTAAGATCGTCTTATGCATTTGATCTACTTTACCATAAGCATGAGCTTGCCTCATACTCTCGCTAAAGTGGGGGCTAAATCTATAGTCCTAAAAAGTTAACACCCATTAATTTGGAATCTCTAGGACCTATTGGGCCTCATTTTTGTGATCTCAATTTTGGATGCATTTATGCTTGATTATCCCGCTTATCTCTCTATTTTTCCTCGAGCCTCTTAATACTTCTCAAATCCCACAAAGTTTACCTTGAAATCTACCCTTTTAGGTATAGGTCAAACCGCTTTCGACCTATACCTTAGGGGTTGAATTTTGGTGGGTTTTGGGCCTGATGCAAAGTATTTTCATTTTCCCACTCACTGAGGTCAACCTTTATGAATTTGGACTCTAAAATCACTATAAAAGGAGGCCTCTTCCCTTCATTTTCACATCTAGTATACATGCAAGCCATCAAGTCCAAGGTGCAATTCAAGAGCTTTTTGGGTGATTTCTAGCAAGTGAGCAAGGATTTGGCTCAAATATTTCAAATCTATCTTCCATCCATTCATTCCAAGGCATTGTCCTATTAATTTGTGTAAATTTCTCTCCCATTATGGATTAGTGGAGGAATTCCTAATTGTGTAAGAGGATCCATATCCATATCCATTCTTCATTCCTCTCCTTCTCCATTAAAGCATATCAAGCATACATACATCCATGATCTATAATTCAGAAAGCGTAGATGTATTACATTGGTGAAGACATCCTACATTCTATCAACATCCATTAGAGAAAGTATACATCTTTGTGGATATAGCGGATTTGTATCCATCCATGAGGGTTTGACAAGCAAGGTGAAAATTTACATTTATCTTGTTTTACATGCTTTACTTATTTCATTTCAAGGTTAATTCCTATACAAGGGCTTGACCAAGGCAATCCCCTTTCCCCCCAATAATTTCCCATTTCTTCTATGCACTTGCAGATTCACCGAGTTTTAGATTCAGATTTGCAGTTATGAAGATATAGTATCAGTCATTGTCCCGAGACTTTCATTTTTATCCCTCACAGGTATAGGTCAATCCTGGTTCGACCTATACCCAGAAATTGGACCGGTATCTATATTTCTAAGATTTTCATAGTCGACAGATTCAGTTTTCTGAGCCCCAGATCTGAGACAATTTCCAACACTAGCACAGTCTGATCGGGTTTTTCTAGATCTGAAAGTACTTCCTCTACTAACCCTCAAGGTGAGTTATTCATCATAATTATTCCTTTTTAGCCCTTACTTTGATACACTAGATCTTATATATTATTTCGTATCATTGCATGAGTGTTTTCTTTTCTTTACTTGAATATGTATCTATATTTCTATCATATCATATCTATATAAATAGAAAGAGTCCTAAAATCACACCTTCCTCCAAGACTAGATCATGCATTAACATCCCTTCATCGAATTAGATTTTTATAATCATATTTAATCTCAAAAGGGTTACATTTTAGGACCCCTTTCCAATGTAAATGTGGTACTTGGTGGTCTACCATTGATCACCATTTCACCATATAAATTCCTTTAGAATCTGGATCTCTTGTCGATGTTCACTAATAGCTATGTAGTTATCTTTAAGACTCAATTCCACAAAAGCCTTTAAATTTTCAACAGCCTTATGATGTTTAGCTATAGGCATACAATTAGACTCAATCTCCTATTTCCACATAGCATGGTAAGCATCGATGTCATGTTTATTCTCTATGAATTTTATATAATCGCCCAGATCAAGATCTTTTTTTACTCAAATTTTCCAACTTTTGCTTTAGTCTTATGGTCTGTTGTTGATTCTGCTCATACCCTGTGTTGTAGCTACTCCCTAAGAGTTTGAGTTTCTATTTCTAGTTGTTAAACCCTGAGTCATAAATCCCAGATTTATTTTTGTTTCTTATTGGCTGTCTCTTCTAAATAAAACTCTTCCCATCTAGGAGAATTTTTAGATGCAATTTTCTCTTCTTCATTTTGTATACCAAAATTAAGTGGAGAGGGATGGCCTAGAACCACAAGACTCTGAGTTTGTTCAAGACGAGTAGAGAGTGTATGTTCTTGTACAGGGATAGAAACACAAATTGAAGATGAAAATTCAATGTTTCCCTCTTCCTGTAGGATATTATTACCTGAATCACCAATGTCATCTTCCTTATTTGACAATGAATCTTCTAGAATATTTTCACTATCTGGTATATTTTTCTCATCATCCCATTCAACCCCTTCTAAAATATCCTTGTTACCCTCGACATTTCCCAAATTAACATTTTTCTCAGGTTCAAAATATGGATTCTCTGCAATATTTTTGGTTTCCTAGGGAACTTCATCAGTCATATGTACCATTACATGACTACTAGTCTCTACTTATTTAGTTACCTTTGAAGACTCAACACCCCTCTGTTCATCTACAGGGTCTGTTCTTTCTTCTTCAAACAATTGAGACCTAATGTTATGTTTTTTTTACATTTCTCCACTTTTGATGCCTAAATTCTAAACTTTTCCTATTTTTTCCAAAATTATGGGTAGCCAACAATTCAACATCTGACTATGTTTCTGTTTGTTCATTCATAGTGTCAACTATACTAGCTAATTTATGCAATTGGAGGTTGAGGGATCCTCTATTTTCATTTTCTTTCTTCTCCCAGTGTTATGAGAAGCACTTTCCGAGAGGGTTTTATCTGACTCCTGTGATTTATAGGTTGAAGATTTCCTAATCTTACCCTTGTTATCCTTGTTGTTTCTTGTTTTCTTACTTTTCTCAGGAATACTAGCTTCATTACCAAGAGTAGAGACAAGGGACATGTCATTTTTTCCTACGTCTACAGGAGCATCTAACATTATCGCTTCACCCTCAGCTTTATGAGAGTCTATCTCCATGTCTGAAGCCGAGGAATTCCCAATAAAACTAACCAAGGTCAATTTAGGTACATCATGTTTCAAACCCTCCATAATAATTAATTTTATTAAGTCATGATGTGTCAAAGAATTAGCGCTCTCTTTTTGCACTTCAGTACTCATCTGTTTAATAGAGTGAAATAGGTAATAGGGTATATTCATAAATTCTTGATGCCACAAATGAAAGATTATTCTCAAGTGTTGAGAAAAAATGTAAACATACATGCCTTCTCTATTTATATATTGAATGATAAATTTACTAACACTTTCCCACAATAGAGGAAGTGATTTTTGCACGGTGTCCTGATTGGTAACATACTCCAACTTCTCATTGTCCCTTAGAAATCTCTGTTTGAGTTGTTGTAAATTAGTTCCCCTGTTTGCATGTTAAGGTAACATTCTTCACCCTCTTGTGGTAAACCAATAACCTTTGTGATGAGTTGAATAGAGACTGTAAAAGATAACCCTCACAAAACAACAATCCCACTGTCATTGAATACCATTACAAAATCACGGGCAATATTATTATCATATCTGCATAGGGATTTGAAGAAGACATTCCATTTAGCTTTCTTGAATTTATTGTAGGCTTCCTTGTGATTTTTAAGTGTAGTTATGGTAGTAGGTTCCTGACAAAGATGGATTCCCCCTCCCATGTTGACTAAGCCAGAGAATAGTTATAGTAGGAAAATACAAAATAATGAAAAGATAACATATGGGAAAAGACTAACAATTATTATGGATTTGAAACTCTTTCGAGTTAAGGGTTAACTTTTCCTTTACACGCATGACTAACAGATTCATAATGTGGAAAAACAGACATAGTACCTTCTACCCTAGCTTAAATTTTGGCAACGTCCTTAATTTCCAAAAAAATGTTAGACAATAAAAATAAAACAAAAATTAAAGGAAAATAATACATCATTAAAAGAAATATTGTTACCAACACACTGGTGATCATCAAAAGTTGAAAAGTACAATGACAAATGACCAGAGTAGGATTTCAAGAACACGTGCAAAGAATCCATCATGAGTTCACCATATCGGTTGAGAAATTATGAAGGAGCAATGACCAATAGATTGATGTGATAGTGACATGCAGTCACAAGAAAGAGGATGGCATCAACTCCGAGCGAGCGGGGCAAAGGAGAGGAAGAAATAATCAAAGAGTATGGATGAGGAATAAAGGCATGGGAAAAGGAAAGTGGAAGTATGGAGCATAAATCGAGGTGTATGGGGATAAGAGCCAACATAAAGGCCATGGTAGATGACAATAGAGCAATTAGGTGACAAGACTGACATAGAAATGCCCAAGAAAACATTCAAGCACCCATCACCAAGAGGAGACAAGAAGTCTATAAAAATGATGGAAAATGGTAGGAAGGCTGGTAAATGATAGGAACATGCAAAAAACAAAGGAAAGAGGACAAAAATGGATATGGGGCAGAGCATTTGCACCCGAAGTTAAAGTTTTTTTATATTTATTAATTAAATTAAAAATCACAAACACTTTTGTCAATGACTTTTAATTTAATTAATAAATCCAAACAAACTATCACATTGGGTGCAACTGTTATGCCCCGTAGACATGGCCCAAGAGGACCTCCTGTCACATAAAATAAATGACATGAGGTGTTAGGAAAATGTACCTATCATAACAAAAGAGGAAACTTCTTGTCGCATGTTTTGTTTTATTTTTTATTTTTTATTTTTTTTACCAATAGTGGACCACTGGTGACCCAGTTTTCAGCCTACCAAAAGGCATCGAGAACCTTATTTTCACCTCTATTTTTATTAATGCAGGTACTAGATGTTGCCAACCTAGTTTTCAAATAGAAACTGACCAACAATGCATGAGGGTTTTCGTTGTTGGATCTTTTATTGCTTGTTTCTTTTTATCAATTTTTGAGGAGGCAAAAAGGAACAATAGTAAGTTCCTTTGCGATATCACAAAAGAAAGTTTCCTTTGAGAGTGTTCGCTTGTACAGTTTCAGGAGATGTCCATTTACAATGAGAGCTCATCTTTCAGAGTTCACAATATAGAGGCGTACAACACCATTATCATAGATAGCCTAAATTTCATAAGGACCGAGCCAACGAGTGTGGAACTTTCCCTAAAATTCTTGAAATCGAGATTCATAAAGTAATTCCCAATCACCAAGTTGGAATGTTAAAGACTGAATGAAGTGGCCATACCACTACTTGCATTGTTGTTGCACCAATTAAGCATGAAGAAGCACATCCTGACACATTTCATCTAAATAATGGAGTTGAGCCAATCTTTCTTGTTGTGCTTCACTGAGACTCATCCCAAGCTGAAGGGCGATATAGATAGTCGTCACTTCAAATTATATTGGCAAGACAACTTTCTTTCCATTGGCAAGTTCATATGGTGTGATTCCATTGGTTATCTTCCAAGTTGTGTGATAGGCCCAAACTGCTTTAGGAAGTCGTTCTGCCCAATCTCTCTTATGTAATGCTAATGTCTTTGTGAGGATATTTTCCAATTCTTAGTTGGTCATCTCCACTTCCCATTAGCTTGCAGATGGTATGGAGAGGACTTCTGATGCTTGATTTCACATTCCCCAACCAATGAATCAATCAAGTTAGAGGTAAATTGTGCCCCTTGGTCTGTGATAATTTCATGCGGTACACCATACCCGGTAAATTTTTTTGAATATAAGAAGTTAGAAAACTTAGTATCTTTAACATGTTTCAAGGATACTACTTCTACCCATTTAGTAACATAATCCTTAAAAACCAAAATGCATTCCATATTTTGAGAAGGAGGACTAATGGGTCCAATAGAATATAACCNCCCCCCCCCCCCCCCCCCCAATTTTTTAAATAGTTCAATGGACAACTGGGGATGTAAAGTCATTTCATTAGAGTGGGTAGGATGATCCATCCGTTGGTCCATTTATTGCAATGATGAAAAAACCTTTTACAATCCTTGTGAAGTGTTGACCAAAAGTAACCTATAGTTAAGAATTTATTAGCGGTATGTTGTGTTGTGAAATGACCTCCACAGGCTCAAAATAACAAGGACAAAGAATATCAAAAACATCTTCTTTTGCAACACAACGACACATAACATTATCAATCCTAGTATGAAAAAGTAAACTATTGATCCAACTATATTGCCCACTAAGTCCTATGAGCTTTCATCTTTCTCTTGGAGAGAAGTGGGGTGGAAATATATAGGTAACAAGGTAGTTATCAATATTAGCAAACCAAGGAGTCTTCATAGAAATAGAAAATAGTTGTTCATCAGGAAAGGCATCATCCACTAGGTTTGATTCATTTGTATGTTGCAATCTTGATAGAAAATAATCCCCAACATTCTCTCATCCTAGTTTTCCAAGAATTGTAATATCAAATTCCTGTAAAAGAAGCAACCATCGAATCACGCATCCCATAACAACTGGTTCATTCATAAAAAAATGAATAGTAGAATGATCAGTATGCATAATTTTTTTGCACCCAGTTATATAATGAGGAAATTTATAAATTTCATAAAATACATCCAAGAACTCCTTCTCAATGACAGTATAGTTTACCTCAACACCAGGAAAATTCTTACTGATATAATAGATGGAATAGAAGAGATTGTCTTCCTTTTGTCTGAGGACACCTCCCATAGAGGTACCTAATGCATTAGTAATTATATGGAATGGTAATTCCCAATTGGGCCGTCACAAGATAGGCATAGAAATGAGCTTACCTTTAATTTCCTCAAAGGCTTGTTGGCCTCTAGGTGTCCATGAGAAATTTACATCTTTCCCTATCAACTCAAAGAGAGGTGAGGCAATTCTGCTAAAATTTTGAGTAAACCTATGATAATAACCAAGATGTCCTAGGAAACTATGTACTTCTTTTGGACAAGTAGGTACAAGCAAATTTTGAATGATTTCTATATTTTTAGGATCCACCTCAATTCCTCTAAAAGAGATATAATGTCCTAGAACAACACCTTTCATCATTAAGAGATGACATTTTTCATGACTTAAATAAATATTAGTGTCAAAGCATTGTTTAAGAACCTTTTCAATATTTTCCTTAGCTTTTTCATATGTGTTACCATAAATACTAAAATCATCCATGTATACTTCCACACAGTCATGAATCAAATCAATAAAAAACTTAAGACCGCTCTCTGAAAAGTATTTGGGGCATTAAAAAATCCGAAGGGTAAGACATTGTAGGAAAATGTACCCCATGGGAAAGTAAAAGTAGTCTTGTATTGATTTTTGGGGCAATACAAATTCGATTATACCTGCTAAAACCATTAAGAAAAGAGAATATTTTCTTTCCAGCCAAAGTGTCTAGGACTTAGTCAATAAAAGGAACTAGGAAACGATATTTCTTGGTAGCCTTGTTAAGGGCCCTATAGTCAATAAATATTATCCATTTCCCATTATTTCTAGGTACTACCACAAGTGAAGACACCCATTGGATATTTGAGATAGGATAAACGAATCCTACATTAAAGAGTTTCTGAAGTTCTTCCTTAACTATTTCTAATAGGGTTGGGTTTAATCTTCTCTGAGGTTGTCTCATAAGTCTACTCCCCTCATATATATATATAGATATGGTGTATACATGTAGCAGGATGAATACCCCTTCCTTATATTTACACAACATCTCAAATAATTCTTTGGCTTGGGAGGTACTCAAATCAGGATTAATGTTGAGTGTTTTACCTAGCAGAATTTGAGTAACTTGGGAATGTACATATAGGAATATCTACAAGGAGTTGTGAATTAAAGGAAAATGGGTTAGAATTCCTAGCTATTAGAAATGGACTATATATACAAGCATGTAGTAATAACTGATGCAAAGTAATAAAATGATGAATAGACTGTGAAGTGCTAACTAATGGAAAGTTTCCAAATGGACAATTATCACTTATGCCAGTAGGAAAAATCATTGTTTCAAAAAAATATTCAACCAAATAACAATTCTGCAAAAGATGATTAATAATAGTATCCTCTAAAATATTCTCAAAATACCTACTTTGTTCTATTGTCAAAATAGGTAAAGAATCCTCAGAATCACTATCAATTCACAAGGGATTTTCTATTTCTAATAAGGCTTGCGCTGGAGGGTACAATGCCAACTCCTTTGTGTGCTCCCCATTTGAAATCACCATGTTTCTAGACCTGCAATTAATGAAGGCATTAGAACATCTAACCAAGGTCTTCCTAGAATTAAGGGGTATACCCCGAGCTTAATTTTTGGTTGCAAATCATAAAATATGTTGGATACTCCAAGACTCGATAGAAATAATGACATGCTCAATCATACCTTCTGGTTTACAAGGGAGCAGTCAGCCATTTGCAAAACTATTAGAGTAGGTCTAAGTCCTTGCAGTGCTAGTCTCTCCTTAGTCTCATTAGTCATTACATTTATGGCTACTTCAAGATCTACAAGTGTGTTTGGAATAATTAAATCACCAATTCATACCTTAATCATTGGACTACCTGGATCTTCATACTTATGAGTGGAGATCTTTCCCAACATCAAGTCTGCAAGTTGTCCTATGACTTGGACTGCCTTGGCATCTTCTTTCTTCTTTTGTTTCCGCCCACAAAGCTCCTTGATGGCTTTATTATAAACTAGTACATCCTAGATTACCATCAACAAAGGAATTTTGATATTAAAATTTCTTAATTCATCCATAAAATCAAATGCAGATTGTGGTTTTGCAGGTTTTTGTGGTTGTTCTTGAAGCCTGTCTAGTAAAGGAGGCTCTTTTACTACTGAATCATTGGGTTCTTTTGATGGCTCTTCTATTTCTGTAATGGTAGGACCTTCAAGAGATATGTCAAATCTAAGTTGAACCCCCTCAAATTCTAGAGAATTTCTAGGGTAAGTGGGGTACCCCACCACTTCATTATTATAAACAGGTTGATTCACCTTATTATTAGGATTAGGTGCCAGTTGAGTTGGCATAAGTATCACCTTAGGTAGTTGAGAAGAACTAGATGGTTGACTAGAGGGTGGAGGGATAGATGGTAGCAATTGTTGTTGTATCTTCCACATATACACTAAGAAGCTCTCACTGCACAACTATTGTCAGTCTAAAATGAATCCATTCTACAACATCACATAAAAGTGCAACAACAAACTTGTAGCATCAAGAACATCAACTATACATCAACCATGTATTGTGTCCTTCTACGTACACCTCTCAATGCCTCTCAGACTTCCTGCTGACACCATCAATCATTCCAACAAACACATATCTAATCACAAGAGAAAACAACATCACCAACATCTCTAAGTATCCATGAGCACCTGTAACCGATCGATCCATGCTAACTCCAAATGCAGAACAAAAACTTCATGAAGTATCAAGAAAATGACCAATGTACTCAATACAAGCAAAAAAAAAAAAGATCAATGTCAAAGTTCCAACCATGGCCTCAGGAACATAAACATGACAACATGATCTAAAACATCTCAACCAAAGAGATAACACACTCCATATGAACATACCATAACATGTCAAATGAAAACATAATCCACACCTTTATCAAAGACCCCGTTGAGCCCTCAAGATGTCAACATCTTCAGTCACATGAAGATAAACATATCCAAATAGTAATTCAACAAATGTGAAAATATCCTTATCAGGATCTAAGACACCTTCCAACATCTGCAATACTAATGAAGATCATTTGCTAACATAGGAACCTACATCACTGCCAACAACTCCCACTGAACTATGGTGTTGAGTCAGTACACATGGAATCGTGACAAACATCTTCCACATGAAGATCAAATTAATCTACTAGTCATCATCAAATGACCGATTAGCCAAAGCAACACTACAAGCATCTTCATCATCACTCTGAGAAGACTCTGAATCAGAAGAACTCTTCATTTTCTTATTCTTCTTCTTCTTCTCTTTTAAATCCTTTTGGATATGAATGGCTTGTCTGCAATTCCATCACTTCTCTTTGGACTTGTTTCCAGAATATTCAGACTTCATGTCCTTGCTTTTGTCCTTCCATTTGTCTCGAACAACAAGAGCCTCTATAGCAACCTCAGAAGATTTCCTCTGCATCTCCTTCAATAGAAGTGTAACAACTACTTCATCTATTTTAAATTGGGTGGTAGTACTTCCGATGGCTATCACAAGGTGATCCCACAAATCAAGTAACGAGCACATCAATAACATGCAATGCTTTTCTTCACTAACGAACACACCAACATATGGTAGTTGTACAATCACCATATTTAATGCGTTTAGATGATCTGCCACAGTTGTTCCTCTGTCCATCTTCAGAGTACAACTTCTTTCTTAGGAAGAGCTTGTTTACCAAGGATTTTCCTTGATAAATATCTCCCAACTTCTTCCACAAAGAACATGCAAATTTATCTTCATGGAAATTCAACAGAACATAATCTACAAGGCTCAACCTTATTAGTCCTCTAGCCTTTCTATTCGCTAGATCTCAATATTCCTGCTTCATTCCTGAAGACTTGTTACCAGACACAACAATCCACAGATCTCGATCAACTAGCATATCTTCAACTTTAAGTTTCCACAACTCAGAGTTTGTTCCATTGAACTTTTCAATGTCTATTCTCCCTGATATACCCACCATCTCAATTTCCAAATGAACAGTTTGCAAAACCCCATTGGAAACAAATTGACACAACGACCAACCCTACCCAACAAGGATAACAAAAAATTGGTTTGGCTCTGATACCACTTGTTAGGAAAGCAACGGTGCGGAAACACCTTCCTAATGCCAATTTACAGGGGAAATAATAAAGAGTTCGAATCTACTTAAGAATATTGAGATAAACAAAAGAAACAAGAAATAGAAAATGTCATGCACACAAGATAAACACAAGAGACAAAATTTACGTGGGAAACCCTTTCGGGAAAAAAACCCACCACCGAAAAACCCGAGTGTCTTCTTTGTATTACAGTGACCAATGTTACATACAAACAATAATGTATTTTTGCACAGGCTCAGATTGTGTCACAATCAACCTAACTTCACACCACTTTGACATTCTACTATTATAGCCTTTTAGCCTCCAATTCCTAACGAATCCCACAGACATTTATACACATTGTGATTCGTTATAGAATTCGGTATAACAACTGTCGCTCCATGAAACGGTTACTAGCAGCCTTGGCACTCCTCCAGTTGACGGTCCCTTTGACATCGGGTCACTCCCTTCGCTTCGAAGACTCCCTTCGCCTTGGACACTCCCTTTGGCATCGGGTCACTCCCTTCGGCCTCGGGTCACTCCCTTCGGTATTGGGCCACTCCCTTTGCTTGGGAGACTCCCTTTGGCATCGAGTCACTCCCTTCAGCATCGGGTCACTCCCTTCAGCATCAGGCACTCCCTTCACCTTACTACACTGTTGGGCATGATGCATCGTACGGTGGAACCCCCTACGGTAGACTCACGTACGGTAGCTTCACCATACATCTTCGTCACACCCAACACTATCTTGGTGTGTCCGTATAAATGGGCCACCCTTAAACATCATACACTAAGGAAAAATTATGGTTGGGAAAAGTAAGCCAACTTTGACTATTTAACACTTTTTTATCTAGGAGTCAGTCGTTAGTGTGTGATGTTTACAACCGAGAGCATAAATGTCTAAACCTTGTAGCTATTCTAAACATTTCCACTTGTTTTATCTTTCAAATATTCAAAAATTCAAAAGTTGGTAAAAAAAAATGCACAAATTGCTCATTTTTGGCAAATTCACACATAACATTAAAAACAACTACCTTCATGATGATGATGTAGTTATGAAGTGACCTTGAGTGGGAAGCTTCTCGATATAGTCAATTTCTCGAAGCAGAAAATGGTTAGAAAACATTCTTAGATGTATCAATTATCCACTGACTTCCCTAACGCACTATGCCTGCCCATGATTACACTGTCACCCTCCAATCTCATGGACATACAATGAATTTAAATTCACTGAACCATGATTCTCTCTCTCTCATACATTAGAGTCATTTATCAGATGCCCTGGATAGTACTGGAACGACAGCTGCACAATCCAGTCCAATGCAATTGACATCTTCTCTTGTGCTACGGCTCCATCTGCAAACAACAGCCCCAACCAGGTTATACGACTTCTCTGGCCGGTTGAACGCTTTGTATAGTAAACTGAAATAAGAGTGTCGCTCTTTTAATGCAAGTAAGTCGGACTGAAGAGTTGAAACGCCAAACGCATGACTCACCTTCCATTTTACAATCCTTTCAGTTACGAAAACCATTCCACCGATCCACATTAAAATTCAGCACCGTCGAGAAGACTGGAATCTTGATTTATCAGTTATGTTTTTATCACTGGCAACTCATTAATCTGTCAAATCAGTGCATATGACACTATTATGACCATCAATTATTTTAAAGTAATAATTGAATAATTTATATGATAAAGTAATAATTTTGTTTTGATAAGGAATATATAGAAATAAGTGTGCTAGAGGGTGTGATAATAGAGAATGTATAGAAAATTGTAGGAAAATGGTACAAATAAGAGTCAAATAGGTGTGAAGAAGAATGTGAGCATGAACCAAGATTATCACGATAGTATGTCACTTGTTTTGAAAAAAAAAAACTATTAAAATGAGCATAAGTTTAAATAGAAAATGACATGAGTAGTATTTATTTCATTATTACAATAACAAACTAAACCCTAAACAATAAAAATTGAAAATTGTAACACATTGCATTCAAAATTAAAATATTTAAAATTAAGAAAAAAAATTCTTTAAATAAACCATCAAAGATAAGAGTTGTTTATCATTAAGTGAAAATAATTGTTAACAAATGTATTAAAAATATATGTGTGTATAAATACGATGTTATGAAGTTTTCCTTTAATTATAGAAACTCGATAAAATCATTCAGTTTCACTTCAGAAAAAAATAGTCTTGTATTATTTTTTCAAAAAAATTAATTATTACCCTACTTTAAAAAAATGATGAGGCCAAAATTCCAATTGAATAGGAAGAAAACCTATATATTTGTTAAAAGAAGATTACTCTAATGTTTCAACCCATCAAATGGATTTTGTTATTATAATGAGATTTGATTATTGATATGGGTTTTATTATAGATGTGTGTGGGTGGGTATATAAATCTAGTATCGACATTTGGGTTATTTTTAGATAGGAAGGTGTCATTTACAATGATTTTGTTGTAAATGGTAGCCTAATTGCTAGGAGCCATATGAGAGTGTGGACTACTCAAGGCCTTCAAAAAGTCCTTTTATGTCCAAAATGGAGGTGGAGCCAAATTTGACTATAGGTGTTACTCTATTACCAATAGGTTTTGTTGTGTGATGAATTTGGAAATAATCTCAATCATGAGGATAACATTAAACCTACAAGGAATTTTCAATTAATTATCATTGGTGACCACCAATAACGCTATGGTGACCACCAATAACGCTATGGTGACCATGTGAATTTTTAGTGTTGTTTTACAGTGTAACATTCTAATTATGTAATTAGTTGTTGACATTGTAAGGAAATTTTTTATTGTAGGTGTGGGTACATGTAAATATAGTAGATATTCTATGTTGACTTGTTTATTAGACAAGTTATAATAGCTATAAACCATGAGAAAGGACATCAAATTTAAAGGCCTTGGGATCCTTCCTTAGCAACACAAAAGTCTAGCATCATTTTAAGTTATATCTTTCATCTAAATCACCTAAAAAATTCATTCAAAATTATTTCTAGGCTTAGCTTACGTTGTTATAGTTAGTTAATCACTTGGGACATATGTTCAATGTTATATTATTATGCAAGATAAATTTGTTGTAATATTGATTATTATCTAGAAATTCTAACTACTTTTATGTTGATTTGTTCCTTATGGTAAAATTTTATTACACATGGCTTTCTCAATAATGTATACTCAACTCCAAAAGTAAGTTTCAAATTTGGATTAATTATAACCATAGAGGATATATGCAATTTTCAATTAAGATTAATTATAACCAAAGAAGATATATGATCATCTATCTAGTACATGATGCCTTATGCAACTTTGGGGGAGATAGTTGTTCCATGCAATGTAGTGATGAAACTCTAGAATCAAATTTTAGATAATATTAAGTCTCCATGAAATGAAGCTATGTCATATAAAAAAACAAATGACAAAGATTATTAAAAAGAGGCTAAGCAGAGTATAAATATTTGCATCATGATACAGTGTTGATGGTTGGTGTTTATGCCTTTCAAACGATCTTAGCAATTTTATTTTTGTTAGTTTACTCATGGCATTGGGAAAAATCTTAGAATAACAAATTTTATACAATTTAAGAAAATGTTTAGACCTCAATACATAAATGGTTTGCCTAGATAGTTGAGGTTGAATGGTAAGATTTTTTTTGGGTAGGGACTACAAAGTGGTCTTAGTGGTCATGTAAATAATAGTCATTTCAATATGATGGTGCAATGTCTGTCTATCTAAAATAATCTCCATTTTACTATAAAAGGTGTATATTATTGTATATATTTCTCTTATATATGAGAATTAATAACTTATTTCTTTTGATCCAAAAAATGACGTTTCTAGTTGCAGTGTTGTTTATTGTACACACTTCCTAAGGTGTCTAATTATATGCTTACTTAGCACCTATTTTAGTGTGTGCTCATTCTTCCATGCACTATAGGACTTTTTTAATGCATTTAATAAATAAATATTTAAACATAAGTCTTTTCTTAATTTAATTTATATGAGGGCCCTTAATTATAGGTGTACTCCTTTAATTATTTCATTTATTCAATCATGACTTGTATACATAGGCCATTTTATCATTGGTGGCCTTTTGTATTTATTCTAACATCACACCTTAGTTTCATGTATGTTTTGGGCATCATCATATCCAAATTGACCCCTAACTCAAATCTAAGCTTGAATTGGATCACTAGTACAAAAACAACAATTTGTGACTAAAAAAACTACTAAAAATTGTATATAAATGACTAAAATTAGTCACGTGACTATTAGTAGTTAGTTTGTAGTCATTTATAACATGACTAAATTTACTACTAAATGATTTAGTTACGGATTTAGTCATGAATTTAGTCACGGATTTAGTCACAGATTTAGTCACGAATTTATTTATGAATTTACTCACAGATTTAGTCACAGATTTAGTTGTTGATTTAGTCATTGATTCAATAGTATTAAATATAGCCATGCAATGAATAATTTATTGAATGCCATAAACTATATAATGTAAATAACATAATATTAAACTTGAAGTAAAATATAAAATCAAATAAAAATATTACATATATGAACAAGCTACAAATTGCTATAGTTAAAATATTGATGCAACATTGTGATAAATAAACATAATGATCTGCAATAAAAAAAACTTAATGCAAATATATATGTAGATGTAAAATATTAGAGTATATATCTAACTTAATAAAAAATGTAAAAGTTGTCTTAAAAGTTTCTAACTCTTGAACAAATACACCATGATAACTAAAATCCTTAAGCAACACATTCAAAATACTGCATAAAGCAGCAATGAGTCAAGATGTCTAACAATGTCTAGTACTTCATGATAAACATGTGTTTAATTATTCCATTTTTTGCAAATACTCTAGTGGAAACCGGGCGAAGGTTCCCTCTTTCTCTTTCAGGCGAATGGCTCCATCTATTTTTTCTTCATAAACAAGAGGAATGTTACTTGTGACCTTTAAAATGTTTACGTTTGCATCTCCTATTCCTTTCAAATTGACTCCATAAGCAATAGATAGGGAATGAATCCTCACAATTCCCACAACATCACCATCATATGGATCCAACACACTAACTTTATCCCCTTCTTTGAGCTTATTATCTATGCATTTTTGCAAAAAGGAATATATATATATATATAATTATGAAAGCCATAAATATAAACACTTATACATTACCATGCATGCTTACCATACATATAAGGCTATGACAACATTATTATACATTTGATTAGTAAAAGAATGATGATATCCCTCAAGCAATACATATGACGAACAACACCAAAGATACATATAAGAACACCAACAATACACATATATAATAACAACAACAATACATATTACGAACAACAACAACACTACATATAACAACAATAATACATATTATAGCAACAACAATACATATTACAAATAACAACAACAATACATATTACAAACAACAAGAACAATACATATAACAACCTTTGTGATCAATGTAAAAGTATCTTTTCTTTGTACAGATATAGTTTCTATGCTTCATACAAAATTTTGTCCTATAATTAACTTTGTTCATGCTTACATGTAGAAGAGGTAGTTCACTATTATGGATTAGATAAGGACAATCCTAATGGGTACATGATAATACATATAGAATAAGGTGATTGAATCATAGTTGAAAAAAGGTAACAATGTATTTGTGTGTAGATAGGTTTGGTAAAATAGCCAAGGACCATGTTGGTACTTAGTTTTCTTGCGATTACCATGTTGAAAATCAGTTGAAGATGATGGAGTACCTTTGTGAAATTAATTGAATATGTCCATTTTCGGCATTGAATATTCAGGTACCTTGTGAATTTCATGTTTCGTCACTTGAAAGGTATGTTTTCCCCTTCACATGCATCTAATATGCTCATTTGTGGTCCCATACTTGCAGATTGAGTAGTTTTGTAAAGTGCATGTTTCAAGTAGTTTGTCAATCTGCATTTTTGCCTAAGTGTAAAACAAGTTGAACAAGCCTACTTTAAATAGACCTTGGTGGTAAACAAGGTAAAAGAGAAAATTTATTAAAGGAACAAAGGTAATGTTTATACAAAGGTTATTAAATCTAGCTTGAAACATATTAATACATATGTAATTTTCTACAATAAATGATAAGTTCAGTAATCTTGCACTAGGTGGAATAGTTTTGTTCTACAGACATTGATATCCATGGTCAAACACATGCACTCATATATATATATATATATATATATATATATATATATATGAAGGAAATAGATCATAGTGTGGAGCTATAAAGTAAAATTGGATACAAAGATACTGGCATTAACAAGATCTTGACCATGAAAGAACATTAAGGCTAGTGAAAGGACACAAATAAGCTAGTGCAATCATTGAATATAACTCACCTCAAGTTTATAAGAATTGCTACTACTATGAATATCATGCACATAATTTTAATATTCATCTACATAATCACTATCTACAACAATGTCTTCTCCTTTTCGTTTTGCTTTCATTTGATTTCTTTGCATGTGGTTTAAACATCATGTAAAGTTAATATAAGTTAAGTAAATAATGCAAAAGACATAAAAAAATAATCCATAACAACCATTATATTACCTGAACTTGCACAAAACTATTATTGGGGTGCACATTCTTGTCCACTAGTTTATCGTGATCAACATGAATATCAATAACTATGTTGGCATCGAGATGTTTTTTAATTTTGTGTTTCTTTAATAAAATTGTTCTACATGTAGTGAAACATCAAGGAAAAAAAGTCAAATTGGAGCTATTATAATTGGAGTTCTTTTGTTGTCATGAAGTTTGATTGTCGATATATGGAGGAATTAAATGAACCATCATGATCATGGAAATAGTTTCCTAAGTTGTTTTAAATCATTGAAAAGGAGTTTGTCAAATAGCCCCAGTCTCTAGACTATCACAGTAAAATTTGTTTGTTTTTCCATTTGTCTACCTGGTTTGTAATCATCTAAAGTTTTTAATATATGAATGTTGTCTCCATACCATCATGGTTGGTCTATGCTCTGTTTTACCATCCAAAAACTATTTAAAAATAGTGATTAACATCTTTGTAATTCTATAATGAAATTAGTGGAATGTTGTGTAAAATTTCCATTATTTTGATTGCACATACAAGGAGAAGTAGATGGATGAGGTTTTTGTCACAATGTGTATGTTTTTCTTAATCAATGTAATACTGTGTAAGACCTATGGAACAATCATTGGGACTAGGATGTGTAATAGCAGTCCTTATGTTATAAGGTGTAAAAAATAATTTTGAGTTGGTTTATGATTGGGTGTAACAAAATGAAGTTGACACTGTTATTTTCAAATCTTTGCATTTTTTTATGAGCCTTGTGTGATGAAGTTCAAAGACAAAGGGTGTGTTGGTAGGGTTTTTGCAGTGTAGGTTTCACCTTGTGATCTAGTGATCTTCCTTGTCCTAGGATTCCTTGTTTCTATTTTGATATGGTTTTGGCAATTTTATTTGTAAAATCCTTAGACACTCTTGTTCTCCTTAGGAGAGAGGGACCAATAGTCGCGAGGGCTTACTTTGTCAACATGTAGTCATTACATGAAATATCGTAAGAGCTTCATTTTTTGTATAAATATAAAATATACACTTAACTACCTACAACTAAGGTTTGAAGGCGTGACTCATCATGGAACTTGTTAAAATAGCACGCCTAGTGAAACACGTTGAAAAAATGACTTTTCAAATATTCGACTGAAACTTAATCTAAAAATCCCTAGTAGTTGAATTTAATAATATAATTTGTTATTAGTAGAATATTATATTTCTATATAAAATAAAACATATATGAAACTTCTATAGACCAAGAACCTATTAGTAATCATAAATTATTTGTTGTTATAAAAATAACACATTATTATATAAAATACAACTTGTAATCAACACAAAGGGACCAATAATTGAACACTAAAACTTTTTGATAATCTCACACATTTCAGGGGAGAATACAAGGCATTTATTGTGTTCACCTTTTATATTTGTGATAAGACAAATTGTTAATATGAAATATTCTAAATATATATTGCTACCCCAATAGTTGTACACATAAGAATAGTATTTGTACACTAAGATAACAATACTTGTTTAAGTGAGCATCTTATTTATTAAGTGATCATATTATTTTTTAAGTGGCACACATATAATAGATAGCTATGATATTTTATTTGAGATAAAAAGTTATTTATTAAATTTACTTTTTGTGTTTTTAATATAACATTTATAGGTTCTAGTGTGTTCAAGTATTGGTCCATTTTTATCATCATTTGATTTTTTATTATTTGCATGTGGATTATTTAATTATAATATATAGTTAAAATGTGTGGTAAGATTGAATAATATATTCACAAGTGGGTGATCAACTATTGGACCCTGACGAACTATTGGTCCCTCTCTCCTAGTCGGTTTCTTTTTCTTCGTTACCTTTTGTGACTTATGTTACGGGTCGTCTAATCATCGAGAGGAGTTTTTATTTGAAATCCTAGTGGTTTATCACTTTAAGTCAGGACCCTTTTTATTTTCTAACCATGTCACTCATCTTTCCTAAGTTGGCCATTTTGTTCTATGACTTAAGCGGGATCATTTTACATTTTCAAGTCTGGAGCTACGTGTCAAGTTCTTGTGATCTTGCGATGATGTCACCTTATGTCTTAGTTTGATCATGGGATGACGACATCCTGTCATCTTTCCTTTTCCTATTGGTCAATGTCATTGTTTAAAACCTTATATTATAATCTTTCATCCAACTTGGTTAAGGTTTGAATTACTATAGCCCTGATCTTTTTGCACATTGTGAAAATGAACAGAGATTTTTTAATATGTCAAGTAAGTTTCTCGATGATTACTTCATCTCAGCATTTCCCAGTGAATAAATCTATGAATAAATTGATGGCTCTTGTGACCCCACAGTCCAAGATTCTTGATATTTATTCTTCATGGGATTACGAGATGTTGCCACACGTCCTAGCCAACGGACAATTGTGAAGTGGGACCGAGGAGGTTTACAGGTGGCGAATGATGATTGGTTGTATTGTTTACTTTGTCGTTGATAATTTGTATTAAGGATAAAAGTCATGAAACTAAAGCGCCGATATTTTAGCACATGCTCATAATCAATGGTGATGTTTTAATTGAGAAATAAAGATGATCGAAGTTTCATTGGCCTTTTTTCAGCAATGGTTAAATTCCTATGATGATCGATGACTCTCATAATCCTGCCATCCAAGATGCTCAATTTTTCTTCTTCACGGGATTACAAGATATTTCCACATGTCCTGGCCAATGGGAAATAGTGAAGTGAGATCGAGGAGATTTACAGGTGGCGAATGATGATTGGTTGTGTGTTCTTTACTTTGCCGCTGTTAATTTGTATTAAGGATAAAAGTCATGGAACTAAAGTGCTGATCTTTTAGCACATGATGATATTTAATAGTGATATTTTAACTAAGAAATAAAGATGATCAAAGTTTTATTGGCCTTTGTTTTCAGCGGCAGTTAACTTCCTATGATGATTGACGGCTCTTGTGATCCCATGATCCAAGATGCTCGATCTTTATTCTTCACGGGATTACAAGATGTTTCCACACGTCCTGGCCAACAGGAAATTGTGAAGTGGGACCGAGGAGGTTTACAGGTGGCGAATGATGATTGGTTGTGTGTTCTTTACTTTTCCATTGTTAATTTTTTTTAAGGATAAAAACTGTGCAACTAAAGCGCTGATCATTTAACACATGCTCATAATCAACGCTGATGTTTTAGTTGAGAAATAAAGATGATCAAATTTAATTGGCCTTTATTTTTTAGTAGTGATTAACTTCCTATGATGATCGACATCTCTCATGATCCCGATATCCAAGATGCTTGATCTTTATTCTTCATGGGATCGCAAGAAGTGGACACGTGTCTCTGGTTGACAAAAACAATGGAGGGTTGGGCCCAGATTATTGTTTTGGAATGTGTTGAGACCTGGCGTTTTCTTGTTGATTGGTTGCTGGGCCCATTTGGTGAATTTGTGGGAAATTAAGATTTGGCTTCCCTTAGTTGTCCGATGGTGCTGATTTGATAAGGATCTACAACTAATATTCAAACTGCATAAATTTAATGTTTTGGGCTCGTTTGCTCGCTCGCTCATATGAATTTATGTCAGAAAAATGGCTACAATTTTGTTAGTCCAAATCTTGATCTTTTTCCTTAATGTAACTTTTTCAGAGTCACCTTGTTATTTTTTTGGATCTCAAGCTGCCTAAGCCCTCATGTTTAAAATCCTAGCAAAAGGACCTCCCCTATGTTTCACCTTTGCTTGTTAAAAAGAGAATGTCTTTTGCTAACGTGTCTTTTGAACAGGTTTGAACAACTATGAATAACCTTGAACTCGGTTCAAGAGTGTTCAAGGGTGTTCAAGCTCGTTCATATTGTTATGAAGCGGTAGTAGGTGAATAGCATTTTTGCTAAAGGAGGTGTTTCATGATCACAAGCTACAGAACTTTTGGTCGACCAAGGGTGGAAGTTTATTGGTTAAGTATGTGACTCTTTATACCAGAATGTAGGCGAGATATTAAGGAACATGCTTGAACAATGGTGAACACATATGAACATCCTTGAACTCAGTTCAAGAGTGTTCAAGGGTGTTCAAGGATCTTAAAAAAGTGACATGTGGTATAAATGAAGGACAACTGCCGTATTTTTAGATGGGGACCCCATTCGGGTAAGGCTTTTAATGAAGAGATCTTTTGGCAGTGGTTAAGTCATGTCTGAGCTGCCAAATTAATGAGGAATTTGTGTGACATAAAAGATTGCGCAAAGTGGCAGTAAATGATCACGTGTGGGAACGGTCACTTCTCTCTTCGAGATATTATTGTCTTAATTATGGGTAATTAATTACTCATTCAAGGTGTTTCTTTTAAAGCCCTTCTTGGTATTCATTATTTTTGAATTGCTGTTGCTATCTATATGCGCAAAGAGCGGAGGTAAGGGTTTTCAGAGCTCTAGTTGCAGAATTTTCCTCAGAGATCAAGGTAAGTCAGGCTATCACTCTTCCAGTGTTTAAATTTAAAAGATGGTGAATTTTACGGGGGTTTCTGTAGTAATTCGCAGTTTGTTCTTGCAAAAATGAAGTCAACATTTCATTTCTTTGGGAATGTGTCTAGTTTGGTGTGTGAAAATTCTATTGTAACAGACACAGATTTAAAGGGGTATGATGTTGAAGGGATAGCTGATAGGCTTACTGCATATGTTGAAGAAAATGTCCCTTCTATGGAAATTTTGAGTAGTGGGTTATGTATAGCCGCCTGCTTCCCTCGTGCAGTGGTATGTCCTAAGCTTGTCCATGAATGTATCAAACATTATGACCAGCGAACTGAGTCAATTCTTAAAAGAAATGGCGAAGTGTTAATGGCTATGCATAGAGGAATTGTCACTTCGGCTTTCCAAATCCAAGAGCAGACTTTTTTAGCTTTCTCTCCTGCCCAATCCCTAGTTAAGTTCAAGCCAAATGCTGATGCAAACTGTACTTCCATAGCTAAGCACTGGTTATTAAATGCCCAAAGAGGAGGTTCTTGTTTAACCAAGAAGTTAAATAGAAATCATATGCATCCACACATTAGTGATATTATGGTAATGTTGCACAGAGTCAGAGGGTCACCCGAGGCTTCTTTGTTTTCAGACTAGTTATTTTGCTATGTAGAAATTGTTTTAGAGGGCAAACATAAGCTGGATTGGTCCAAACTAATTACAGAATCCATGAGAGAACAATTGAATAGTTCCAAGCTTACTGGCTGTAGCTTTTATATGTCTTCTTATCTGCTGTATTGCCTAGCATGTAGTAGGATATGGGATGGCACGGTTCACGAGCCTTGGATTGATGGCATGTGTGTTTTTGAATATTTCTCTATGCTTCACAAAGATAATGTGATTCAGAATTACAGGAGAATTCATGATACCTTTATGGGGAAGCTTTTCTTTGAAATGTCTAGAGATTCGGCTAGGAGGATGAGCTCAGAAGCTCAGCAATTTGTGACTAGGTTTGGGAGTTATTATATCCAATTCCCTAGGTTCTCTTATTTAAGAATTGGTGGTTTTGAGGATGCCCCTACCAAATTGCCTAGATATGCATTTGATTGTTTCATCTTTGCTAAAATCTATAGACAGCTCGCCATTGTGCTAAAACGTTTCCTTCCTGGGGACCGAGGTGAAAAAATATTCCCATTGCAGCTAGGAAAGATTTCATGTCTAACCATTCAAGATGCCATAAGTATCAGA
Source organism: Thuja plicata (assembly GCA_018584345.1). Classification (NCBI taxonomy): domain Eukaryota; kingdom Viridiplantae; phylum Streptophyta; class Pinopsida; order Cupressales; family Cupressaceae; genus Thuja; species Thuja plicata. The sequence goes on along the minus strand of MU225459.1, from coordinate 1,274,779 downwards.
AGTGACCTTGGTAATTTTGATTTTAAGTACTACATAGAGAGAACAGGCTTCGATAACAAAAAATTTGCTAACGGCAGCCTGGGTCTAAGGTCTCACATGTTTCTAGTTCCCCATTTAGAGGATTTTCGGGAGGGTTGTCCAAATGAATCCCAAGTCATGACCAAAAGCCATAGCAGACTTTGCATTTCCCAAATTTTGTCCATCATGAGAATATAGTTTAGCATAGAGGGGGTAACAGATGATGGTTCTGATTTGATTGAGCCTAATTTCAAAAGACTTCTGGATACTGAAGAGGTAGATGTTGATTGGTCAAAAGAGGAGGAAGATGACATTAAAAGCAAAACACAACATGTTCTCAAATTAACTGAGAAATGGCTACAAGCAAAAAAAGAGCAGTCTAGTCCTAAAACGACTGGAAATAAATCTTCAAATTTATTTTCTCCCCCCTTTGTTTCTAATATGCCTAAACCATCTGGTAATGCAGGTTCCTCTGATAAGAAGCAGAAGAAAGATTCTAAGAAGAAGTCTATTGCAGAACTTTCCTCTATGGTCTCTCCTCAACACATCACTAGGTCCCAATACCGATCACAAAAGAAGGTGAAGATGACTCAGGAGCAGACAAAGACTGTTAATCTGGAAGATGACAAGTTTGGAGACTTGAATTATCAAATTGGGGATGACGACCAAATTGGGAAAGATATTTTTGATCTCGAAGATGTAAACCTGGATTTAATGGACACTCTTGTTAAAGTTGGTCTTCAACCAGCAACAACCAGTGACATGCCCCAATGGTTAAATTCTTCAATTAATAGGAAGTGGAGTCTAATTCCTGTGACAATTCCAGTGTAGGATATTGTGAGTAAATATGCTCAGAAAGCCCCTAAAGCCAAGAAAGTGAAAAGCACAACACACATGTTTGTTGATGCTAAAACTGGGAAGTGGACAACTGAGGTTGCTACTTACAGACCAAAGGAAGAGAAGCAAGATGTGGCGGTTGAGGATTTTGAGGTAACCAAAATTGAGTTGGGAACAATGGACAAAGTCGGGAAGAACCACCTATTCAAAGAAATAGCCCAACAAATGCTGATTACATCGGTGCAAGATAGAAAAGAGAAGAAAGAGTTGAAACAAACCATTATTTCACTTTCCCAGTTTATTAATGCATTTTGCAAATTTGATGCTACCCCGTTGTCTCAATCATCTCAAGTGTTTGATCCCAATTCCAAAGAAAGTAAGACTTTGCTGAATCAAGTTCAAAGGGGGCGGACTTTGGTTTCTTTAGTTGATGAGTGGATGGCTCAAGTGCTCAATAATGGTAGGTAGTACATTAAAGATTCACATTAAATTCTTCATAACACTGAGACAGTGATAGGAGAATTGCAGGCTCAATGCCAAGTATGGGGTACAGATGAGGAAAAATGGGTGTCGGCAATGACCAAATTTATGGAAATTGAGAGGCACGACTTTAATAAATTCTGTGTAGAAAAGTTTCTAAAAGGTGTCGAGGAGTCTCATTTCTTCATTCTCAGGAAAAATATCAGTTGGCGTATTACTCTGATAAGAAGTGCCATTACGGAGAATAAGGAATATGAAGTTGAAGCTAAGAATATCCAAAAGGCTGCCCTAACTGAGTTGAAAGTGATTAATTTCACTTATACCTACCCCTCTATCTTTGGCAAGCAAGAACTGAAAGGTTCTTTGGATGCTTTCGACTCAGCCATTAAAACTATCAGAGAAAAGATTCACCCCAAAGCCTCTGATTTAACTCAGATAGCAAGGATTCAATCCATGCTTTATTTGTGTGTTGATCAGTTATCTAATGTTACTAAGAAGGTGAAGAAGCTGAGCTGGAACAAAGATGCCTCCATGGCCCGAATAGTGAACTCCAAAATCCCGCATCTGTCACTTGCGAAGGAATTGGTTCAAGCATATAAAGAATGGAAGCTGACTCAATCAGTTACCGATGAAGAAGGAAGTCCAGCGGGAAGCGAGGATTTTGCCATAGATAAGGAGCCTGATTCGACTATCTAGTTTTCCTTTTTACTATGTTATCATGTTAAACTTTAAGGACATGTGTCCTCTTTCTGGTGGATTAGTTACTTAACTATTTTCCCGAGAGGCCATGTTTTTTGGGAGGCCTCTCGGTGCTCTGTTGCTATTTATTTTGGCTGCTTAAACTTTTAAAGGGTTCGGGAAAAACTTTTGACTGATAGATATAGTTTTGATAATTATAGTTCAGATTATGAATGTTATGAACATAATAGATTTCAGACAATTATCTGTGTAGTAATTTCTGAAATGTATGACAGGAAGGTTATTGAATCTGTGTTATTTATGATCTAGAGCAAGGTGCCCTGTGTCGGCGTATTTTTTGGCTTGTTTTATATCTTTGTAAGCTGTTGCATGATATCTAAATCTTGAATTTTATCTGTTATCTATTATCTAAAGTCAAAAAGTTGTTTATGTTTTTCATGAAATGCCATTTTGGAAGTGACTGTGTTTCCTTCCTATTCATTATTGGGTTATATTTACTTCATAGTTGTTTAGAAGCATATCATCAAAAAATGATATTGCTGCCTTTATAAGCTTTCTGGTTAAAAGATAATTGATTAAATCATTATCTCATTTCATTGAATATCATATTAGGGAGCTTTACCTGTTATAAAATTCAGAGGGAAGTGATCACAAAAGACACTTACCCAACTGTTAGAAATAGTTTGTCTTTTAAGGGTGATAGAGTAAACTTAAAAGGTTATTTGTAAAAAGACAAATATGTTCACTAACAAATTTTTGGTGACTCTGCTGGGGAGCGCTTACGGTGTAGACCTGTGTTTTAATGCTCTATTTTATGAACAAGTTATGGTCCTACCAACTGTGATAATACCCAATTTGGAGGATCAACCTCCTGTTATTCAACCAGACCTTAATTTTCAAAACACTCAAGAGGATATCATTTCTAATTTGAACACTATTGCTTGGAGTTTAAAGACTAGCTATCACTAGTATCAACAAGTTCTTCCAGTTTTAGAAGAAGAGGAAGATATAGGAGAGTGGTTGAGAGGACTCCCGATTGCCCAAGAGGCACAAGTTGTTGACAGAATTGCATAGAGGTAACAAGATAGAATAAGACTGGATTCTTGACCTTACACTAGGTCTCAGAGGAAGGAGGGTATTTTTGATACTTTCTTTGAAAGTTTGCAAAATCTTCATTTTTCCACTTCTTCCATCTTAAGACCCAAAGAAAAAAGTAGACCTTCTTCTCCTCCTAAAGCTGCTCCCAATTCTTCTTCGTCCTCTAGTGTCTGGCAAGATTTAACTTTGTTTGGTATTCAAGCACCACCTCTAGTAACAATCTTTCCAAGTGCGGTTATGGCTCAGCCATGGGGTGCAGCCATTGGTCCTTTAAATTTGGGAGCTCATCATCCTCTTCCTAAAGGTATTAAATAAGTCTTACCTAAATTTTCTGGAGATGACAAAGTTTCGGTAGATGAGCACTTGAATGCATTCAATGTAGCTATTGCCAATCTGGCAGTACAACATGAAGATGTAGCAGTAAGACTCTTCACTCAATCTCTCTCAGAAAGAACTGTGGAATGGTTTGGCCATTTTCCAGCTGGATCAATCACAAATTGGAAAACCATGAAGACAACATTTGAAGGGCGTTTTAAAGGGGTCGATGATGAACATTATTTGCTAGCACAATTAACACAAATGAAGAAAGAGATTCATGAGCCTATGAGAGATTATGTGGCAAGATTCAACAAAGTTATCCATAGAATTCCTGTTGCCAAAATACCGACCCCTGAAAACCAATAGTGTTTCTTTGTAAATTCTATGCCCTCGGACATAAGATTTCACTTAAGAAGGAGTAGGCCAGCTGATTTAGCTGTTGCCTAAGAACAGGCTACTGAGTTAGAAGATGATCTTATTACAGTTGGGAAATGGAGAAAAGATGTTCAGATTTCTCATTCTCAACCTTCTACTTTAGCTCCTACAGATCCAGTCATTCAAAGACTCATGAATGACGTAATTGCCTTGAAAAGACAATTACCAAAACAAGGATCTTCGTTCCCTTCTCCTTATCAAGATATCAGCCGAAAGCAACCTAATCAATGGCACAATAAAACTCCTTTGTTGCCTTCTACTCAGCCAAGATTGTTCTTAGAAGCTATCATGTGTTGCTTTCATCTAACAACAGACCATGATGGTAATTCTTGCCCTGATATGCAAAGACATGTACAAATGGAGGCCACTAAAGATGTTTTAGGAGAATGCATTGTGGAAGAGCTCCCTCAAGATAGACCTGGAAACTATGGCTCATACTTTTTAGAATACGAATTTGACTCAGAAAGAGGAGATATTCTGGTCACTCTTGGGGATCCTGCTTGTGCTATGCTTACTCAAAATCAAAATTTCTCAAAGAGCACTTCAACTCCATCTAATCCTATCCATAAGACTCAGGATCATGTAAGTAATGCTTCTTCTTCTAGTTCTTCAACTCCTGATGTTAAGGTTGTGCAAAAATATTCTTGCTTGTCCTCTTTTGATATTGTAGAATTTTGCAAGTCTTCTGCTATCCAAATCTCCCTTGCAGAATATCTAAGGTTAAATCCCAAAGAACTAGATAAATTGGTCAAATACATGAAAGGTGACCTTTTGGACTCGTCACAATCTAACCAATGTACTGTTGACCCAACTGATGATCTAGTCAATATTCCTGTAGTTATTTCACCATTTGTTATGAATCAGAGTGACACTGCTGTCATTCCTACTCTTGAAGTGAAATGTGAATTTGATGAAACTAGGAAGCTTGACCCCTTTTATATTTCCCTACTCCTAAATGGCCTTAAATTGAGTAACTGCATTATAGATTCAGGTGCCTCTGATAACATTATGCCCTCATCTGTAGCCAAGGCTTTAGGTTTAACCATGACCAAAACTTTTGGGAGGTGCTATTCTATGGATGGAAAACAAGTGCCCTTAATTGGTCAAGTTAAAGATGCTC
>MU225459.1:1248994-1264315 GCA_018584345.1 Thuja plicata | reverse complement strand
CACACATTAGTGATATTATGGTAATGTTGCACAGAGTCAGAGGGTCACCCGAGGCTTCTTTGTTTTCAGACTGGTTATTCTGCTATGTAGAAATTGTTTTAGAGGGCAAACATAAGCTGGATTGGTCTGAATTAATTACAGAATCCATGAGAGAATAATTGAATAGTTCCAAGCTTACTGGCTGTAGCTTTTATATGTCTTCTTATCTAATGTATTGCCTAGCATGTAGTAGGCTATGGGATGGCATGGTTCATGAGCCTTGGATTGATGGCATGTGTGTTTTTGAATATTTCTCTATGCTTCACAAAGATAATGTGATTCAGAATTACAGGAGAATTCATGATACCTTTATGGGGAAGCTTTGCTTTGAAATGTCTAGAGATTCGGCCAGGAGGATGAGCTCAGAAGCTCAGCAGTTTGTGACTAGGTTTGGGAGTTATTATACCCAATTCCCTAGGTTCTCTTATTTAAGAATTGGTGATTTTGAGGATGCCTCTACCAAATTGCCTAGATATGCATTTGATTGTTTCATCTTTACTAAAATCTGTAGACAGCTCGCCATTGTGCTAAAAAGTTTCCTTCCTAGGGACCGAGGTGAAAAAATATTCCCATTGCAGCTAAGAAAGCTTTCATGTCTAACCATTGAAGATGCCATAAGTATCGGAAGTGACCTTGGTCATTTTGATTTTAAGTACTACATAGAGAGAATAGGCTTCGATAAAAAAAACTTTGCTAGCGGCAGCCTGGGTCTAAGGTCTCACATGTTTCTAGTTCCCCATTTAGAGGATTTCTGGGAGGATTGTGCAAATGAATCCCAAGTCATGACCAGAAGCCATAGCAGACTCTACATTTCCCAAATTCTGTCCATGAGAATACAGTTCAACATAGAGGCCGGGTAACAGATGATGGTTTTGATTTGATTGAGCCTAATTTCAAAAGACTTCTGGATACTGAAGAGGTAGATGTTGATTGGTCAAAAGAGGAGGAAGATGACATTAAAAGAAAAACACAACACGTTCTTGAATTAACTAAGAAATGGCTACAAGAAAAAAAAGAGCAGTCTAGTCCTAAAATGACTGGAAATAAATCTTCAATTTTATTTTCTCCCCCCTTTGTTTCTAATATGCCTAAATGATCTGGTAATGCAGGTTCCTCTGATAAGAAGTAGAAGAAAGATTCTAAGAAGAAGTCTGTTGCAGAGCTTTCCTCTGTGGTCTCTCCTCAATGCATCACTAGGTCACGATCCTGATCACAAAAGAAGGTGAAGATGACTCAGGAGAAGACAGAGACAGTTAATCTAGAAGATGACAAGTTTGGAGACGTGAATTATCAAATTGGGGATGATGACCAAATCGGGAAAGATCTTTTTGATCTCGAAGATGTAACCCTGGATTTAATGGACACTCCTATAAAAGTTGGTCCTCAACCAACAACAACCAGTGACACACCCCAATGGTTAACTTCTTCAGTTAATAGGAAGCGGATCTAATTCCTGTGACAATTCCAGTGCAGAATATTGTGAGTAAATATGCTCAGAAAGCCCCTAAAGCCAAGAAAGTGAAAAGCACAACATGCATGTTTGTTGATGCTAAAACTGGGAAGTGGAAAATTGAGGTTGCTACTTATAGACCAAAGGAAGAGAAGCAAGATCTGGCGGTTGAGGATTTTGAGGTAACAAAAATTGAGTTGGGAACAATGGACAGAGCCGGGAAGAACCACCTATTCAAAGAAACAACCCAACAAATGTTGATTACATCGGTGCAAGATAGCAAAGAGAAGAAAGAGTTGAAATAAACCATTGTTTCACTTTCCTATTTTATTAATGCATTCTGCAACTTTGATGCTACCCCGTTGTCTCAATCCTCTCAAGTGTTTGATCCCAATTCCGAAGAAAGTAAGACTCTGTCGAATCAAGTTCAAAGGGGGCAGACTTTGGTTTCTTCAGTTGATGAGTGGATGGCTCAAGTTCTCAATAATGGTAGGTAGTACATTAAATATTCACATTCAATTCTTCATAACACTGAGACAGTGATAGGAGAATTGCAAGCTCAACGCCGAGTATGGGGTACAGATGAGGAAAACTGGGTGTCGGCAATGACCAAATTTATGGAAATCGAGAGGCATGGCTTTAATAAATTCTATGTAGAAAAGTCGCTAAAAGGTGCCGAGGAGTCTCATTTCTTCATTCTCAGGAAAAATATCAGTTGGCGTATTGCTCTGATAAGAAGTTCCATTATGGAGAATAAGGAATATGAAGCTGAAGCTAAGCATATCCAAAAGGCTGCCCTAACTGAGTTGAAAGTGATTAATTTCACTTATACCTACCCCTCTATCTTTGGCGAGCGAGAACTGAAAGGTGTTTTGGATGCTTTCAAATCAGCCATTAAAACTATCAGAGAAAAGATTCATCCCAAAGCCTCTGATTTAACTCAGATAGCAAGGATTCAATCCATGCTTTATTTGTGTGTTGATCAGTTATCTAATGTTACTGAGAAGGTGAAGAAGCTGAGGTGGAACAAAGATGCCTCCATGGCCTGAATAGTGAACTCCAAAATCCTGCATCTGTCGCTCGCGAAGGAACTGGTTCAAGCATATAAAGAATGGAAGCCGACTCAATCGGTTACCGATGAAGAAGGAAGTCCAGTGGGAAGCAAGGATCGTGCCATAGATAAGGAGCCTGATTCGGCTATCTAGTTTTCCTTTTTACTATGTTATCATGTTAAACTTTAAGGACATGTGTCCTCTTTCTGGTGGATTAGTTACTTAACTGTTTGCCCGAGAGGCAGTGTTTTTCGGGAGGCCTCTCGATGATATGTTGCTATTTATTCTGGTTGCTTAAACTTTTAAAGGGTTCGGGAAATTTTTTTGACTGATAGATATAGTTTTGATAATTATAGTTCAGATTGTGAATGTTATGAATAGAATAGATTTCAGACAATTATCTATGCAGTAATTTTTGAAATATATGACAAGAAGGTTATTGAATCTGTGTTGTTTATGATCTAGAGCAAGGTGCCCCATGTCGGTGTATTGTTTGGCCTATTTTATATCTTTGTCAGCTGTTGCATGATATCTAAATCTTGAATTTTATCTGTTATCTATTATCTAAAGTCAAAAAGTTGTTTATGTTTTTCATGAAATGCCATTGTGGAAGTGACTGTGTTTCCTTCCTATTCATTATCGGGTTATATTTACTTCATAGTTGTTTAGAAGCATATCATCAAAGAATGATATTGCTGCCTTTATAAGCTTTCTGGTTAAAAGCTAATCGATTAAATCATTATCTCATTTCATTGAATATCATATTAGGGAGCTGTACATATTATAAAATTTAGAGGGAAGTGATCACAAAAGACACTTACCCAACTGTTAGAAATAGTTTGTCTTTTAAGGGTGATAGAGTAAACTTAAAAGGTTATTTGTAAAAAGACAAATCTGTTCACTAACAAATTTGTAATAAAATATGTGAATGATTTATTTTTTTGATTTATTCTACATTTTTTGAAGTTATCAAAGTGATTTGAGGTCGCTGAGGTGATCAGAGGAGATTTTAGCGTGCAAAAGTCAGTGCAGAATCAAGAGAAAAAGCTGTAAGTGGGGGTTTTTCTCCCAGTACTTGTTCTTGTGATTCGTAAATGTTTTCTTTCATGTTTTCTATTGGCGAATTGTGTTCCTATGGTTTAAAAAGTGTTTTAGTAGGGTGAATTCACAAAATTGGGGTAGGGTGTGTTTCTGAATCAAGGTTATTAGGTCGGGAGCACTAGTTTGTAAAATTTGAATTATTTATGAAAAGCCCTAGAATTCACCATGCCTCCACCTAGGGGACATTTATGCCAAAGAGATTACATGAAGATGCACCCTTTTGATGATTGTATGGATCATTTGAATCCCTCAACCAAAGATAATTATGAAGGGCCAAAATTGATTAAGGGTTGGAAGATTGATGAGGGATTATATGACAAATATGGTTCTATTTTAGATGCCTCTATACCAACCAAGGGTTTATATTTATTCAGATAGTAGTATGGGTAGGAAAATCTTCCAAACCTAGAGTCAAATGCATGACAATATGACTTAGGGAAATTGGTGGTGCCAAATGTTTTCCTGGATATAGATTTAATGTTGTCCATTGTGGATAGATATGATCTGGTCGCCAGGACTGTGAGAGATAACAGTTGAGAAAAATTGTTAAGAATTACTGGAGAGGAAATTAAAGAGGTATTTCATACCTACGAGCCTGAAGCTTTCTTAGAGGGTATTAAGCTTGAGAATTTTGTAGCCAGATATACCAAGATTAGAGAGATGACCAGGGACATGTTATTGCCTGCACATTTGGCTAAGGCTAGATCAACAAAGTATTATGTTACTAAGGAACCTTTTACCCTGGAGGCCTTTTCCAAGCATGTAGAGGATACTTATTTTTCTCTATGTCAATTACTGGGAAGACAAAAATGGTATGTTATGCCAATTTAATACTGTTATATGGTTATTCAGATTCAACACCTTGGCTTCACCATAATTTTTGAGTTTGCCCCATTTGTTGCAGACAAAATTCATGAGGGGATGGTGGGTTTTTAGAAAGGAGGTATAGAGCCTTTCTACTATTATTCCTTCCTAATTCATATGTTTATTTATAAGAATGCAGATTACTTCACCAAGTTCATACCCTTGGAGAGGAAAATGGATGGTGAACCAATGCCAGTCCAAACTTGGAATATTGTTCTATCAAGGGATTGGGAAGGGTCAAGCTACATGTTTTTTGATAACAATTTTGCTTCCAAACTCAGGGCCCAGTTAGTGGGGAATCCACAAAGGATTCCTGAACAGTTGTTGGATTTTCTAAGGCCTAAGGACAGAGTTCTAGAGTTGGGGGTTGATCATAATTGGGGAGATGTAATCCCATATAAAGTCAGTACTATGATTAGAGTGTATGGTTATGAGGGGCATCCTTTTGTTTTTCCTTTCCATGTAATACTAAGATGGGTTTTGTTGAGGCTATTAGGAAAATTGGATGGATACAGGAGAAGGAGTTAACATGAAGGGGAAAAGGTAGTTTTTTCCCTGATTTCACATTCTTTCATCATTTTTCCATGTGTAAAGGAGGATGGGTGCCTATCCTTTAAGTGTTAAAGCCATATAATATGGGGGTTACTGTGCCTAGGCATAGTGACCCATAATATTTTTAGAAAAAGAATCAAGGTGAAGGAGATGGCACATGAGTTCAATTATCCAGAGGATTGCATCAGAAATTTTAATGATGAGAGGATATAGGAAGAAAACAAGAAAAAGTGTATTTCCTTTTGTAACATATAAAATTTGGCACAAGAAGGACTTTCTAAATAAGATTTGTGTAATGTGGTAAACGAGATCCTAAGGCCAAATTTGTGTTTTATTACAATTAATTATTATGATAAAATAGCTTGAGGAACATGTAAGAAATAAATGGATAAGATACCTACCTCATAACATAGTAGATCTGGAAAAACTCATTTTCTGAGGTCTGTATTGATTTTATGGAAAATTTAACAATTGATCCTAAACTGGAACGCAGAGATGAAAAAAACCCAGAAATATTTTTCCGTTCCGATGTCGTCTTATGAAAAAGGTCGACCTTGACCCATAAATGTCACCCCTGACCCAATAATGTTGACCCTGACCTGCACAGTGTTGATAGAAAATCTGTTTGCGGATCTCAGAAGTTCGCTGAAAAGGGTATCCAAATCTGGTCTCAGATCTGCTGTCCTATGCCTGTAACTCCCTAAAACAACACCTGCAAATATCTAAAAGAGGGATTTTGGGGTGGCTATATAGGGTTTTGACTTAGTCAAACCCCCATTTTGGTGATCTCCACCTCCACGAATAGCCGAATATAGAATGTAATGTGTGTGTGTATTGATCTCTTGAAAAGAGCTTTTAGACATGCAATATCAAGATCTAATCCTCTAGATTAACAATCCTAACATAACATGGAAATGAGAAAGCAATGCATAGATTTGAATATGACAAAGAAAGCATACCAAGCCCCCGAGGCTAAATTATTCCCATCAACTCACAATCCATAATTGCTACCCCATGATGATGTCCTTTGAATGTTTGAATGTTGTGAATAGTAGATCTAAAGAGAGAGCCTTCTTGCTTCAATGAAAATCCACCATATTCTTGTCCTCAAAGTGCTTGATTGAAGATGATGATATATGTCCTCCTAGTAAGTTCTTCTATATCATCCTCTTTCTTGCTTGCCTCATCATTCCATCATGTAATCTCCCGATTTCATTTTTATGATCAAATGAAGGCAAAAGAGAGTGTTTATATAGAGATTTCAACATAGGCCTCCTAGGGAAATGCAAGGGATTCAAATTTAGATTTCTCGTCGAATCATGGTCCAATCACATTTTCCAACTAAGGATAAAACATATTAATTCAAATATCAAAGAAGACACTTCCGCATCTGAACCTGGGGACCTATTTTAAGTTCTGGGCCCCGATAAGCTCTAGATTTGAAAGCGGGGACCACCACTTGGCAAATGTCTATGTCAACCTCGACCCTGACCTGAGGTTTTAGGTAGGTCACCAGAAAGTTGTAGAAAGGTTTCCAGATCAGTCGGGGACCTAGAAAGGTAGGGGAATGAGCCAGAGTGTTTAAGAAGGCCTAGAGAGAGAGTAGGATGAGGCCTAGGAGGACCAATACATAGATCCTACCTAGAGAGAAGAGCCATGGATAGATAAATCCAAGGGGATCCACAATATCCTAACCCTAATTTCATCTACACATGTATAATCAAGCAAAGATGCAAATCTAATATGCCAACCATACTAAATGAGGGTGCTAATTCTATCAAAATGGAAGTGATTCCATTTAAAATGATACATTTAGCCCCCACTTTAGCTTAGATATGATACTACATGAATATGCAAGCTAAAGTAAGAAAACATCATAAAGTATAAAAAGGATATAGCTAAGTCCTCAATGCGAAGATCCTGCAAGAAACATTAGTATCCACACCCTGCAACACATGAGGTTAATGAAAATCTAGAGAGCACCTAAGTCTTACTATGATGATCTTGAGAAGTATATAGAACCCCTTATGCCCCCTGATTCGGCTTACTAATTTATGGAAGGTGAAACAGGGTGATAAGGTGAGTACTATATACTGAATATGCAATTTGTTGAAAAATTCCTTTCCTAAACTAGTTAGAAGGGTCCTAAACCTTTCTAAACTGATTTAAGAGGTTAGGTATCTAAATCAAAATTCCAACACCTCTGACGGCACTGAAAACAGAGCTACTGAACTCAATTTATGATGAAAAGAATAGATGTCTATCTAAATGCATATAAAGGAAAAATTTGAATTTAACCTAAATATTCTCAAATGAAACCCTAGTAAAACCCTAATTTACTGTCTATAAATAGGAGAAAGAGACACTTACTATCTCATTCTTACCATTTGCAGAGTTTTGGGAAGGAGATAGGATGCCGAAGAGAGAGGAGTTCCGAGCGAGCTGCATGGAGGTCCTGAGGGAGTGCCTAGCCAGCCGACAGCCACTGCCTGAGGTATGCTCCTATTTATAGTACCTATGATTGAAATTTTGATGTTTTTATAGGGAAGGTTGACCTTGACCCAATAAGGTTGACCCTGACCCAGTAAGGTCGATCCTGACCCATAAAGGTCGACCCTGACTGGGGAGGTTCTGTCCTTTTTGGGGCCAGGTCGACCCTAACCCAAAAAAGTTGACCCTGACCCATAAAGGTTGACCCTGACCCATAAAGGTCGACCTTGACCCAAAAAGGTTGACCTTGACCCAAAAAGGTTGACCTTGACCAAGTTAGGTGGGTACAGTGGATGTTTGATGCAGAAGTACTAATGTGATCCATACTTGTGCTTGCAGGATCCAGTCTGTCTTCGAGAGCATCCCTTTGGAGGGTTACTATTATCTATCAGAGGGAGTGTTGCCGAGCTATAGCAGGATGAGATACAATTATTGAGAGATGTAGGATTATACTGGGTAGCAGTCCTACCATAACTGAGATTCCATTGTCCTATGATATCGGCCCTGGTAGAGAGATGGGATGAGGATACATGTTATTTCCATCTTCCATCAGGAGAGATCACAGTCACACTGGAGGATGTATATAGGATCCTGCGGCTTCAAGTCTGAGGTGAGCCTGTTAGACCGAGAGGACCACGGGGTTCATCTAAGTTTTTGGCAGATATGGAGTACTATTTGGGATGAGTAGCACAAATGAGGACCCGATCAGATCAGATATCTTTGGAAACCATACTAGCAGGTCTGACACCCTTGGTACGGAGAGTGATGCTGTGTATACTTGCTTTGGTTGTAGTGCCCAACACAAAGGGTACAGTGTTTCTAGCGCCATTCACCCATCTTGTACATAGGATGGAGAGTGACAGGGTCACTTTCACATGGGGCCGTAGTATGTTAGCCCGTCTTTATCATGATCTGAGTCAGTTGGTGAGGTACCAGCAGGAGAGTTTGACGGTGTGCACCCTACTACAGGTTTGGATGTTTGAGCATTATACATGTACATGACCACAAGGTACTCCTATGATGGTAGATGCGAGCACACCTAGAGCCTTTGCATATCCACTGGCAGATGTCTGGTAGCACAGAGATATCCTCTTTTGGAGGGTATGCTTTGACCATATCCTAGGTATAGATGTGATATGGAGACCTTACTGTGAGATGGTAGAGTGGCTGGATACTTGACATCAGTTGAGACACTCACAATAGTGTAAGCTGTTGGAAGGTCCAACTAATCATGTCGTGATGCCATATTATTATGATAGAGTGATGAGATAGTTTGGTTTGGTACAGGGGGTTCCTCGTACATTACCTCAATACGCATATCCTATGAGATACTATTAGAGACCCGATGCCATACGTCGACCGATAGTAGCTGATATTGTGGATAGTGAGATAGATGAGACCGAGGATACAGAGGTAGCTGTTGAGATATCCTATGCCGGTGTTAGTAGAGAGTATATCAGATATTGGAGTTTATAGGGTACCCATCCTATCTTCCCTAATTACTACCCCACAAGTGATCCAAGTCCTTCAGAGAGGAATCATCGAGGAGATGACATACTAGTAGGAGAGGAGGAGGAGGATCAAAGAGATGAGGAGGAACCTCCCCTTGGGGGGAGATCCTATGGAGGAGCAGAGAGTAGAGGAAGAAGTAGTAGAGATGCCCCTAGGTCATGGTACAGACACTGGTGATCATCCAGTCTATGCTACACCCTTGAGATCGTAGCGACCTCCTCGAGCACATACATAGACACCACCACCGAGACCCAGATAGAGTGAGCGAGGGGAGAGTAGTCACTCCATGCCCCCACCATCTAGACCTTTTAGTGATGTCCAGGTCAGAGATCAAGGTATGATATAGCTTTAGAATGTCTTTGAATAATGATATTATCTAAGAAGAAGAAATTTAGTAAGCTTTACTTTTTGAATTTTGCAGGAAGTGTAGCGGAGTGGAGGATCTTTGTATCCAAGGTTCTGAAGGATACATGTATATCCTATCGCTTTCCAGCTAGTGAGAGAGAGAGTCCCGTGAAGGACAAAGGGATCCCGGAAGACATGCAGATATCTTCCTGAGTGTGCGGTGAGAGTTGAGGTTATGCAAGGAGAGGGAAGAGAAACTAATGGCTAACATGCAGAGAGCTCATGAGCGGATCTAGGAGATGAGCATATCAAGGAGTCGTACACATACTACCGTTTCGAGATCCTCAGCCTCATACCATAGATCTGAGAGCCACCGAACTTCAGAGTATCATGATAGAGATTGATAGATATGGCACTTTGTGCCACATATGTACTGGACTCAAAAGAGTTTTATTTATAAAGAAAACTTTGTTCTGGAACAATTAGTTCTATATTTGATTACTTTTTACTTTCATCAATGCATAAAACTTAATAAAAGAAAGAGGAAAGGAAAATATGTATGAATACATTCTAAATTACATAGCTTATAAAATAATTATTCTATAAGGAACACATACACACATAAAGAAATGATGATTTAAGGATAATAATGTCTGAGATGCATGATATTAATAGGTTCCCTAAGAGGAACTCCATTCATATCAGCGATTTTATATGCACCTGAAGTAAAATCCTCGATTACTACATAGGGTCCAAGCCAATTTGGACTAAATTTTCCTTTTTCACCAAGTAAAGCATTCACATTTCTTTGATTCTCATATAAGACTAAATCACCTACCGAGAATGACCATTCAATCACTTTATGATTATATTGTTTTTGGAGTGATTTATGATAAGCTTTAATGTGTTCCAAAGCATTTATTCTTTGTTCGTATAACATTTCTAATTCTTGTAATCGTTGTTCCCAAAAAGTATCTTTGTCAATGATCCCATGAAATGAAACACACAAAGATGGTATTTCTAATTCCAAAGGCATGATAGCATCAATCCCATAAACAAGATTATAAGGTGAAGTGCCAGTGGTTGTACGAACACTAGTCCTATAAGCCCATAAGGCATAAGTAAGTTGTGTATGCCAATATTTTGCATGTTTGTTGACTATTTTCTTTAGTATTTGTTCAATAACCTTGTTTGATGCTTCAGCTTGACCATTAGATTGAGGGTAGTAAGGAGTAGAAAATCTATGTTGTATATGATATTTCTCCATGAATTTCATGACTTCTTTGTTCTTAAAAGATGTACCATTATCTGAAACTATCGTTGAAGGAATACCAAATTGTGCTATAATATGATTAAGGATAAAATCACAAATGACATCTGCAGTAGTAGAGTGAAGAGGGATAGCTTCTACCCATTTTGTAAAATAATCTGTAGCCGTAAGAATGTACGTATGTCCTTGAGAAGAAGTTGGTGAGATTTTTCCAATAAGGTCAAAAACCCAAATGCTAAAAGGCCACTGAGAAACTTGATTACGAAGTTCATGAGCAGGAGCATGAATTAAATTACCATGTTGTTGACACTGAGGACACTTTTTGACAAATGTGAAAGAATCTTGTTCCATTGTTTGCTAGTAGTATCCCATTCTGAGGAGTTTGGTGACTAAAGATTTCTCACCAAAATGTCCCCCTACAAGAACCAGAGTGAGCTTTAGCTAAAGCTACAGGTACTTTAGTTTTGTTAAGACATCTTAATAGTAAACCATTGTAAGAACATTTATAAAGTGTTTCTCCTAAAATAATATAATGGGTTGCAAGCTTTCTAATACGATGTGTTTCGTGTTGCTGATTCTGGGAAAGTATTATCTTTCAAAAAATGAAAAATATGTGAATACCATTCATCTGAATGCAAATTACAACAATCCATAGTAATCCTATCAAAAATTTCAGGGATTTTAAGGGTGTGTATAGTAAATTGAAAGTCTTCCTTGTTATTCTCAAGGCAAATCAGAGAAGCTGTGCTTGCCATGGCATCCGCATGTCGATTATCTTTCCTAGGTAAAGTTTAAATTGTATAAGAAGAAAATTGTGACAGAATATCCAAAGCCAAATTGCGATATTGTGCCATCTTATCATTCTTAGTTTGATAACCTCCTTTTATTTGTTCCACAATCAATTGTGAATCCCCATAAATTTCTAAATTTTTAATCTGCAGAGATAAAGCTGCCCGTAAATATTGTTAGTACAAGGAAAAGTTAGTAGTACAAATGTGAATATTGTTAGTACAAGGAAAAGTTAATTTATATGACATAGGGATCAATTTCTTCGTAGGAGGGATAAAGATAATGCCCACTCTAGAGCCTGTCTTACATCTAGAGCCATCAAAATATAACTCCCAAATATCATCTTGTTTGATTGCAAGTATATTCACATTGGGGAATTCTACTGAGGTAATAGTTGTATTAGAATAAGGAAAAGGAGCTTCAGCTAAATAATCAGTTAAAGCTTGTCCTTTAATTTATTTTTGAAGAATGAAATCAAGATCAAATTCTATGAGCAACATTACCCATTTTGCTAATCGACCAGAGAGATCAGTTTTTGAGAACATGTGTTTTAAAGGATCGAATTTAACAATCACATTGACTTCAACATTGAGTAAATAATGCCAGATTTTTTGACAAGCATAAACTAAAGCCAAGCATTGTTGTTCTAGTTGAGTATACCGTGTTTCATAATCCAACAAGGTTCAACTAATATAGTATACTGGTCTTTCCTTTCCCTCATTATCATGTTGAGCCAACAATGCACTCACAACATTAGATGTAGTAGAAGTATATAGATAAAAGGGTTTATTGAATTGAGCAGGTTGTAAAATAAGAGGATTAGCAAGATATTCTTTAAATTGCTCAAAAGACTTCTTGCATTCCTGGTTCCAAGAAAAAGTAGTATCTTTTCTAAGTAAAGAAGTAAAAGGAACAGTCCTATCGGCCAAGTTAGAAACAAAGCGACGAATAGATTGTATTTTACCTTGTAAACTGCGTAATTGAGAAATATTCTTAGGAGGAGGCATGTTAATAATAGCATCAATCTTCTCAGTATCAACTTCTATGCCTCGCTTGGAAATAATAAATCCTAATAATTTTCCAGAATCAACTCCAAAAGCACACTTCTTAGGATTTAACCTCATGTTATAATTCCTAGTTCTTTCAAATATTTGTCTTAAAATGAAAACATGATCTTTTCTTTGTATAGAATTTTCCAAGATATCATCCACGTAATCTTCCAAAATCTTATGAATGTAATCATGAAAAATCAAAGTCATGGCACGTTGATAAGTAGCTCCCACATTTCTTAATCCAAAAGGCATCATGACTGAACAGAATGTCCCCCAAGGTGTAATAAATGCAGTTTTAAGTTGATCCTCGATGGGAATAAAGATTTGGTTATAACTTGAAAATCCATCCATAAAAGACAATAATGCATGACCCGTTGTTGAATCCATAATCATGTCAATATTAGGTAGTGGGAAGTCATCTTTTAAGGATGCTTTGTTTAAATCGCAAAAATTAGTGCACATTCGTATTTTGTTTCCTCCTTTAGAAACAACCACAATATTGGAAATCCATTCAGAATAATCAATAGAGTGGATGAATCCTGCACCTAGTAATTTTTCAATTTCAGCTTTTACTAGTAAAGAGATGTTAGGATTCATCTTACGAATCTTTTGTTTCATAGGTTTAGCATTGGGCTTAAGGACAATATTGTGAGTGACAATTTTGGGGTCTATACCTAGTATATCCGAATATGTCCAAGTGAAGATATCTTTATATTCAAGCAAGAGAGAAACCAATTGCTCATGCTCATCTTGACTCAAACACTTCCCAATTTTGATTGTCCTTTCAACATCATTCTCATCCACTTGAATGCCAATGGTCTCAGTTATTAATAAGTTACTTTGCGTAGGAGCATCTATTAGTAAAGGGGAAATATCTGATTCCTCATGTTTTTCAAAATAGGCTTCATTATTGAGGCAATATTGTTTTCTTCTTTTATGATGAAATGTAGGTAGCTCTTGATAAGCTCCTAAAAAGTCAGCAAGAGCTTCATCCTCAGGAAAGATGTCCAATCTGGGTTTTTGATCCATGTCCAGGAGAAACGGATTAACCAATTTCAAATGTCCACCACAAATATGATTAACATTAAGAGGGAAAACCGATGGTTGCCTATAAGGATTAAACCCTAACCCATAAGTGTAATCACCACCTTCATTATCCAGGGGTACTTGTATACCTTGTTTTTACTTACCACGACCTTTCCCATTAAATCCAACTTTCTTGAGTAAATGGTAACCAGAACCGTACCTGTCAGCCATATCGGATTGAGTTAAAGGAGCGGCATATGTCACAATGTCATAGCAATCTGGTTTTATTGTCTCAATTGTTTCATCACGAGAAGCATCAAAAAAGTTACTTTTTAATGCCTCAGAAAGGGGAGAGGGAATAAAAACTTATTTTTCAAACTTAGTCTGTTCTTTCATCCATTCTAAATCCAATACTTTATATTCTCCTATGAAAGTAGGATTAAAATCCAATGTTCCCCAATCATCTTCCGCCAAGGAGGAAGATGGAATCTTGTCTTGTTTTACCTCAAGTGGTTGTTCAGGTTGTTTGACTAGTTGTATAGGCTCAGAAACCTTAGCATATTTTGTGTTTAAGCAGAGATTGGGTTCATCATCTGCATGTAGTGTGTACATTAGATTGTTGTATATGAACCGAACCTTGTGATGAAGAGTAGAAGGAACTGCATGCATAGTATGTAACCAAGGTCTTCCTAATAGAAGGTTATAATTGAGTGGTCCAGGCATAACATGGATAGGAGTAGAAAGAAGCACAAGACCAACTTTAATGGGTAGCATAATAATTCCTAAAGTTTTCTTTGCAATATTATCAAATCCACGAATAGGAATACTATCCGATTGAATGGTTGTAAGATCAGCTTTAATTGCCTTAAGCATATCCATGACCTACAAACATTAAGCCCATATCCATTATCAATCAATGTTCTGCAAATGATACTCTGATTAATAGAGATAGCAACCATAAGGGCATCATATTGATTCTGCACCTCGACGATAGGTAAATCTTTATCAAAAAACAAAATTGGAGGTACAAAAGGCATAGTATGCATGCACTCCAGAAATGAATTAATGTTCTCTTGATTAGGAGGCGTAGCAGGGAGAGTGGATAAAGCTTTCTGCAATGCCTCATGGTATGTAGGAGAAGTTTGAAGTAATTCCCATAAAGATATCTTAGCCGGAGTAGCGCATAACTGTTCCACTAAGTCATATTCCTTAAAGGAAGAGGGTAACCTATGTGCTTGAGGAAGCACAGGTTGAGAAGGAGGTAAAGTTGCTGGGACAGTAGGTTGAGGATTATTTCATGTGTGATAAGCATGCGAAACAGAATCCATGTTATCAAAGAAATCCAAGGGATCTCTAGGTTTTCCCTTAACAGTTATTCGAGGACATCCTTTTACCGTCATCACAGGTTTAGGGAATATCACTTTAGGTGTCTCGATGTTGCAAATAGAGGAATATGAAGGTAACCATGCATACACTCTATGGTAAAAGTCAATTGAAGAGGTTGTGGAGGAGGATGAAATAGGAACGGGATCCATGGGGATCTGATTCAAACCATTTGCATTCTCACTTCCATGTACCTCATTAAGGGATCTATCCTTTTGTACGACAAAATCCTCATCAAAGTATTCAAAACAAAAATCATACATGTTGACCACAAGAAAACACTACAAGCATGTAAAATGTAAATGTTTTTGTATTTTTAAAGAAATTTTGTGATTTTTATGAATTTTGCAATATAAATGCAAGAGCATAAAAGAAAGTCTATTTCTATATGCATGC
>MU225459.1:1205293-1248221 GCA_018584345.1 Thuja plicata | reverse complement strand
TCCTTTGAATGTTTGAATGTTGTGAATAGTAGATCTAAAGAGAGAGCCTTCTTGCTTCAATGAAAATCCACCATAGTCTTGTCCTCAAAGTGCTTGATTGAAGATGATGATATATGTCCTCCTAGTAAGTTCTTTTATATCATCCTCTTGCTTGGTTGCCTCATTATTCCATCATGTAATCTCCTGATTTTGTTTTTATGATCAAATGAAGGCAAAAGAGAGTGTTTATATAGAGATTTCAACATAGGCCTCCTAGGGAAATGCAAGGGATTCAAATTCAGATTTCTCCTTGAATCATGGTCCAATCACATTTTCCAACTAAGGAGAAAACATATTAATTCAAATATCGGAGAAGACACTTTCGCATCCGAACCCGGGGACCTATTTTAAGTTCCAGGCCCCGATAAGCTCTAGATTTGAAAGTGGGGACCACCACTTGGCAAAGGTCTATGTTGACCTCGACCCTGACCTAGGTCAGGGTCGACCTTGACCCTGACTTGAGGTTTTAGGTAGGTCACTAGAAAGTTGCAGAAAGGTTTCCAGATCAGTCGGGGACCTAGAAAGGTAGGGGAATTAGCCAGAGTGTTTAAGAAGGCCTAGAGGCCTAGAGAGAGAGTAGGATGAGGCCTAGGAAGACCAATACATAGATCCTACCTAGAGAGAAGAGCCATGGAGAGAGAAATCCAAGGGGATCCACAAGATCCTAACCCTAATTTCATCTACACATGTATAATCAATCACAGATGCAAATCTAATATGCCAACCATACTAAATGAGGGTGCTAAGTCTATCAAAATGGAAGTGCTTCCATTTTAGGATGATACACCTTCAAGAAAGAATGGGATGATATTTAACAAGTTGGATCCATCATATGATCCATTGTCATCTATGTCCCATTTCTATGTCAAGATGAATACTATTTTTAATTTCTTTGAAGATGTGTATACTACTCTGAGGTAAAAGCATAATAGTTTGAATGAAGCTGTTACAACAACTTCTAAAATCTAGGCTCTAATACCTCCATTAAATGAAAAGGCAACAAAGAGGAAAATGGGAGAACAGGTCAACGATACTCACTCTGAGGAGGAAACAAAATAAAATTATAATTAGTAGCAAGCCAGGTTCACCTCCTCTTAGTCCATTGAAGGGTACAAGTTTTTTAGACGCTGAAGATCCACCAAGGAGAGAGCCCTCTCCACCATCACCTAGGCCTCCACCTCCTGCCAGTGAAAGGATGATAGAAAAGGTTGGGAAAGGAAAAGGGGATAAATCTGACCCCATTGTTACTTCATTATATGAGGGTGAATACAATGACACTAATGAAGAGGACATTATTATCATTCCTAAACATGAATTGTAGGTTGGGATCCCTCCACTTCCTATTGCTGCATTGCTAGATTTTACACCCTTTGAGGTGTAGGGGAAAGTACATAGAGACTTCAGAATGGAGACATGTTCTGAATTTTTGAGCGATGCAAGTTCTATCAAATCTCCACCCTTCCAACAATACATGTGGAAGAAAAACATTGAGGAATATCAAAGGATATTGAAAGAGAGAAAAACACAAAAGCATGAGTTCTCAGAGTAGGATGTCATAAATGAGGTGCAATTGGAAATGCATAAAGAGTTTGAAACAATCACACTTGACAAAGGGAGAAGGATTATTCATGAGGCAGGTGTGTTGATTTTTCTAGAATGAGACATTACAGATGCAGTAGCATTCGATGCTGTAAGGAAGATCATGAGCGTCCATGGTACCAAGGTGGAGAAAGTTGAGATGGAAATGAAATGGGACTATTATAGAAAAGATTATGCAACTTTGACAATTTGGTCATTGGCTCCTGCAACACAGAGGGTGGATATTGCAAACATCAACCCAAGATTGAGGGGACATGCAATATTGCAGAGAATGGGAGATGTAGAAGGGGTGGATGCCACCAAAATTTCCATGGAATGAACAAGGTAGGCACATGATGTGGCTCACAAGGAGAAGAAGAGGATTGAAAAATTAGTATTGCAGAATAAAATCTTTTTAGGGAGTATGACAGGTCCTCTAAAAGATGTGTGGAACTTGAAGCCCAATTTGCATTATTGAAACACATAATAAGAGAATTGGAGGCAGTCTTTCCTATAGGGTTTTCAGTTCCTTCCTCTTCTATTGAACAAATACGACCAGGGCAACTTGCAATTGGACAGGTTTTTGTTGACAATGCTACTTCTCTCCCACCTTATATATCTGAGGTTGTAGAGGAAGTTGAATGTTTAGTAGAGGCCACTAAGGCACAGTTACACCAAGGGATCATAGAGCTTGAGGAATCCTCAATCAAAGACCAGGAATATTTTAAGGGTAAGAAAAGAGGTCTTGTGCAGTCGGTATTGTACCACCTGAATGAGAAGGTGGAAGAAAATTTAGTAAGTATCCATTCTTGTTATTATTTATTATTTGAGGCACTTAGTAGTTTTGATAAGGATAAGGAAGTGGAAAGGCCACAATATAGTAGGTGGATCTAGAGGACAAATAAGATTAGGCTAAATGTTTTAGGCTCTAATCATCACAAGGAGAGACCTCTGAGGATCCAACCTACTTTTCAGTTTGTTAAGACTTTGGAATATTTCCAAGTGCTTATAGAGAATATTGAGGGGAGGATGAGAGAACTAATGAGGAAATTCAATGATATGAAGGAGACCCTCATACCCTCCATCATTGATCATACTGGAAAGGTTAAAAAAATGCAGGCCTGGAAAGATGAAGCAAAAGCAAGTTTAGCGGCTGTGGTGGAAGATATATGTGATGACTTGGATAGGGGCACACTTGAAGAAAACATGGAAAAATTCATCACCATGGGGTTATTATTTAATAATTTTGAAAAAGAGGTAAATCAATGTGCTATCAGGTATACCACATATAGAAGAAAGTGTGATGAAGTAATGTGTTTTGATTAGCCTTTTGAGGAAGAGAATGATGAATGAGTGTAGATGTATGCTAAGGAATAAGGTACAGTGTCAACTTAATAGTTTTTCTAGCATCACATCATTTTGAAAGGTATATGAATCACCTCCAGCTGTTAGTAGGTGGCTCCCATAATGAAATCTACATCAAAAGGAGCGCGCTCAAGGACCAAGGAAGAGTATTTCCTAGTTAGAAGTTGTTATATTTTGTCTTCTATGCAGTTTCCTTTATAGCAAGATTTTTGGTTGTCCAATTGTATTCTGACGCGTGTCTCCTCTGACTCGTAGCTTGTAGATGGTCTTTTTTATATAAAATTGTAATCAAGGCTATGAGAAATTATCAATAGAAATTTCACAATATTTCTAGTCTATTTTCTCTCCTTGTGTCAATCTTATGTGTTTTGGTTTAATTTGATCAGAGATCTAATTATTTCAGTGCATTTTTGTGATGTATGTAGTTGAATTCAGGCTTTAATTCAAAGAATTAATTAAAATACTTGAATATTTCATTGCAGATTCATAAGATTGTATGTTAGGATTCTGATAAGCACTATAGATCAAGATTTTGGTTAGATGCCTTGTAATGCAATGGTATTTTAGATCACTGAGTTATTCATCATTAATCTTGTTGTAGGATGCAAATGTATGTCAAATTATAATAGGCCAATGGATGTGAATAGTTAAGGGGAATCCTAATGTCCCTAATGTCTGGAATTGCCATAGCTACTAGCTTTGAAATGGAAATGGGAAATATTTCTACTAAGGCTGCAACATCAAGACTAAATTCTAGAAAATTAGAAGCTATAAACATTCTTGAAAGATTATCCTGTTAACCAAGATATCATAAAACTCTAAATATCAACAATACTATGCGTATGAGCATCAATTCTTAATGTATTTTGTATATACAAATTTAGAAATATAATATCAAAATTATGCTTTCAATAATGCAAAGATACACTAGTATATATGAAGTAGACTTACCTCATTAATAGAACCTCTTATCTGACCTGAATCTATGGAACTATGCTCATTCCATGCATAAACTATAGGCTGAACTGAGGTAGTCAACTGGGAAACTTTCTCAGTGAGACTATGTAAGAAATTCATTATATGTTGGAACCCTTCACTTGAGTTTACATGATTTTAAGAGGCTCTTACTAGGCATTCAACAAATGGTTGTGAAATCTCTGTTGACGAACTAGATTTCCACTTGATATTGCTCTTGGATTTAGTAGGATCTAGTCTTCTCATATAATTCACAACATCTTCAACACCTAATTATCTATTACTATTCTCCACCTAAAATACAATGTCAAGGTCAACAAATAGTCAATTCATATAAAATTGAAATATATAACACAATGTAAATTTAACCAAAAAGTCATACACTTACTCCAAGTTTGTCCACTTTGGCCTGCAACCCACCTCTACCAAATGTATATTCAGCCCTTATACTATCTCTTTCTCTCTTTCCTCTGTTACTCTTGTCAAATATTCTTCAAAACACATACTTTCTTTCAATGCCCCCCACTGTTTGGGAGATAGAGTGGAGTATGACTTCTCTTTTCCCTCTATGATTTTTTTTCTATAGTGGTATCTAAAATTGTTCATTAGAAGTCTCATCTTGTTCTTGTAATATTTTCTAGAGATTTATCCACCAATAGTGTCAAAGGCATTTTCCATTTTTTGTATAACATATTCCACATTTTGTGGATCTTTCTCTGTAAAATTTGATTTACAAATATCCAAATGGGCCCTACATCTTACGCCCAACTCAGTGGCTCACCTTGCAAAATTATGCCTAATAGGTTCACCATCTCTTGATACCTCAACCAAGAATGGCTTCTTCCCTTCTAATATTCTTTCTTTTTCTTTCTTTTCTATAGATCTATATAAAGTTTGACTCAATATTTTTCTTTTAACAATAGTAGGAACATATTTTGTTGAACCACTAGCAATATTTGTGGCTGATCCACCAAGTCCATCAAGTGGACTCTCTTTGTGACTTTCATCAGGCTGCACATTTGAATGTGCTATATCAGATTGCACATCAGTATGTGCTATATCAATCTGCACATCAACATGTGCTATATCAGTTTGCACATCAACATTTTCTATATCAGTTTGCACATCAACACTTGCTATATCAGTTTGCACACCGGCATCTGCTATATCAACAAAGCATTGGCTTCTACAAGATGACAACATTGTATCTTTGCGTTCATTTTTTTGTTTTCTCTATATTTTCTTTGGACTCTTTTTCTGTGCGTTTTCAATTAAAATCCATATCAATAAATAGTTCCAACAAACCTTGATTCACTTGAGATGTACTCACTAAAATTCCAAAATCTAAAAGGCAGACATGTGTATATCTAAGCATACTGGAATTTGTAATAAGATTTATAAAATCATAATTTACTAACACATTGTACAATATTAATTATAGAGAATATTATTACAAACTCTAAATTTTTGGTGTTTGGTTTGGCACTAAGTGAGATGCTTCATTTTTTTTTCTTTGATACTATTAAACATGTTTTCAATGGCTTAAGACTTATATAACATAGAGATATACAACTTGCTTGTTTGTCAAACCAAGATGCGATAAATACTCATTATTCTTTGCCACTCGATCTTCACAAAGGCGCTCATAATATGTCACTGGAATTTCAGGAATCTAATCACTGTCATCTTATTTGCACCTTACATTATTTTTCCTCATTTTCTTATGTCAAAAAGCATAATAATGTATAATTAGCAACATGATATAAAGATAATTAACCGTCACAAAAATTGCATAAATACAAGTTTAAGAGCCTTCATTCTTAATGAAATTAAAATTGTTGATAGAAGATGACTGTCATGATAGAAATGAAGAAAGTGTCATGAAAATTAGAAAAAGCAAAAAATTAGTTATAGAACAATATTTCATGAATAACAGATTTAGTGAATAGTTATAGAAACCTGCTTACTTATATATGCAAATAGCAACCAATTAAATGCCACCAAAATAGAGGAAGATTCCAAAATATTTTCAAATGCCACCAAAACAATAAATAAACATAATATTTTTAGTTAATTATTTTTAACTTCCACAATAGTTTAAGATGAGAATCAACATGAAATCTTTTGAACCATAACATGTGCAACATTAGATTCTTTATATAATGCATTTTGACCATTTAATAGAGTCATGTGCAACATTAATGCCATGTATCTATTTAGAAAACATTTAAATTTTGAAGGTCTATGTCCTCAAAACATTAAACATACATAAATTAATATAAAAGTTTTAAATAAAAAGGTCATAAAATGGGGCTCTTCAATAATCATCAGCATTTCCAGCAAGACCAAAATCTTGATCACTCATGTTTGAATTTGCTTGATTTTCTTCCTCATCCTCATCCGTGACATGCAATACATTCTCTCTCCCAATTTCTTGATTGGTAATCAAAATCTCTTCTTCAAACAGTCTCTCACTATCTTCATCCACTTCTTCAAATATTTCTTGTAAATTAACATATTGCCCATCAAGAAATACATTGATAGCTTCCATGAATTTTCATTTGGAACGAGACTCTATTTGAATTACATATGACCAACCTGGGCTTCTTACATCATTAATCATAAATGATTGGTTAATTTTAAGAGGGGAAACATACAACTCATTTGTCTTTGATAAAAATTGTCGTGTATTTGCACGTACAAACCCATACTCATCAAAATGTATCGTGGATGGTTGGATCCACTTACATTTTAATAATATAGGACCATTTTCACCAAAATCCACTTGAATAATTTATTGGATGAATCCAACATAAAATTTCTTCTCAGTATCATGAAAAAATTCAGCACTAACAACACAATCACAATTTGTCTTTCTTTTTTCTTTTTCTTCCACTCTTAAATGACTACCATAGGTCCACATTCCACCAAAACACGTAGCCAATTTATGTGGAGATTGTGAGAGCTCACTTTCCTTTGTTTTTATATCTTGGAATTCTTCTTTTGCATCATTGATTGCATTAGCAACCCATTCTTCAAAATTTGGAAAAGAGTCACCTCTAATCAAACTACGACATTTGCGCTTTTGAGCTCAATGTTGCATCCAAATTTTACTCTCTTCTTCATTTTTTCTTCATAGAATAATGACATACAAATGATAAGATAAATAATATTATTATGTAAATGCAATTGAGTAAATAAATTATCGTTAAATTTTTGCTACCTGCATCACTTATCGAATGAAAATGTGTTTTGAAGAACAAAGGCATGTATTGCACTTCTTTCTTGATATGATAGCTTGAAGCGACATCCATTGCCTTCTAATACTTCACTTGCAACTCTCTCATCTTAATCATCATCCCATATGCATCAATTGACATTTTTAAAATTCTTCATATATCTATGCAAAAACCCATGGCCTCTTGGATTGAATATCCCTCAGACATGTTGCCTTCTAGTTTTTTCCTAGTACATACTTTTTTTTTCAAAACCTTCATATATCATTCTATAGGACACATCCATCTCATTCTTACTGGGTCACAATGCTCTAGTTCATATTCTAGATGTATTAAAAGATTCATAGAAATGTTAAATATCGTTGGTGGAAATTCTCGCTCCAATAAACAGAGGACTCCAACAACCTCCTCCCTCAAACTATCAAAGTTCAAAGGATCTAATACATGTAAACTCATTCTCTTTAATATTAGGCCCAGCTTTATAATTGCCAACCTTGGCCCCTTTGCCAATCTTGATATATTTACCACAATAGGTAAAATACTCTCAATTATGACATGCTAGTCATGAGTCTTGAGGCCTCTTAATATATTAATGTCAATTTGGATTTTGATGCTGCTACTTACATATCCGGTGGGAAAGCAAGTCTGAGACATCAACTGTAAGAATTTTGCATGTTGTTCCCTTGTCCACACATAAGGATAATTAGGCTTTCTATATTTTTCATTGTCATATCTTTCAACCCAAATATTTCAACGAGTCTTTATTTCTCGAAAGTCTTCACGTGATGAAACAGTATCAAGACCACCAAAAAGAGTTTCTATAATAGCATAAGCTATATTTTTCCCTATATGCATAAAGTCAACAGTATTCCTAACGAATATATCCTTGAAGTATGGCAACTTGTACAATATGCACAACCATTTTACACCACTTTAATTATGTGGATCATACCTACTACCAATAATCCCATCATTTTCAATCAATGACATTCTTTTTGTCCATTCTCAATAATTTCATCACATATTATTAATAATTGTGCTTCACGGTTCTCTTCTTGACCATTGCAACATGTTTTTTGTTGATGGTATGGATGATCCATTTTAAGGTAAGTACGATGTCCAAAATAAATACACTTGCACAAACTTCTTGAGTGCCTCACAAAATCCTTAAAGTTGCAAGCAGGACAACCATGGTATCCATGAACATAGAGACCATACAATGTGCCATATGCAGGAAGGTCATGAATTGTAAATAATAAGGAAGCTCTTAAAGTGAATTTGATTGAATAACCATGTGTTAAAGATTGACTTGCTTGAGTTCCTTTCCACAATTCTATTAGCTCATCATATAATGGATCTAGATAAGCATCTATTGTTTCTGAAGTCACACTTTTCTTTCCTAGTATAATTAATGATAACATTAAGAAAATTGGTTTAGTTGCTAACCATGGAGGCAAGTTATAATTTATTAGAAACATTGGCCAAGTAGAACATTTAGTACTTTGATCTAAGAATGGGTTCACCCCATCTAGAGCCAAACCCAACCTTATATTACGAGGATCTTGAGAAAAATCTGGCCATCTATTATCAAATTCCATCCATGTCTTAGAATCTAGCACATGTCATTATTTTCCATCAGTGCTCTTATTTTGAGCATGCCACTACATAAGTTCAACAATATCTCTGCACCTATACATTCTGAGTAATCATGGGATTATCAGAAAGTGGCGAAGAACATTTCTAGGAAAAATAGTTGAATTCGACCCTTGTCTATACCTCGCTTCATGACATTTTGGACATTCACTCTCATTCGCAAGATTTTTGCAAAATAACACAACCATTCACACATGTGTGGAAGTTTTCATATGCCAAGTCGAGCTTGCTGATATGATTTTTACATTGACTTGATTTTTTTGAAAATGTGGAGTCAACTGCTAGCAATGAACTTAATAATTCCAATAACTGGTCTACACTCTCATTTGTCCAACCATGCACCACTTGCAAGTTAAGAATTTGAAGGATTGTTGTCAAATGAATTAACTTTCAATTAGCATACACATGCTTTAAATCATCCTCCATTGACTTGGCCCAATCATCATTTAGACCCTCATCCAACATTCTATCAACTTCAAATCCTTCTCATAATCCTAAAGGATAATATTTTGTCATTAGTATACAAAGGAAACAATTTTTGAACCGTCGATAGCATGATCACTGAATGATAGGTTTATAGTGCAACCCAACATAGCAGTTCATAGAGCTCACTAAAAATGAAAAGTGCAAGAGAAAATTGAAAGACAGTTTATAGTGTAAACCGAGAGCATAGTTTATAGTGTAAACCGACAACACAATTTACTGAGAAAACTGACAGACAGTTCACAAAGGAACTCGAGAGCACAAAGACTACAAAGAAACTCGAGCACCAGTCTACTGAGAGACAAATTTAATTATGAGAAATGTGGATTTGAGTTACACATTAGATAAAACACTTGAGTTTTATAATTAGCTTTAATGCTTATCTTTAAAACCATTTCTAGAGGGACAAGTAAACCATATGTAATTGTTTTAATCAGTCTAACTGATTGTAGACATGCAAACTAGGAGATCAAGGTCAAATTTTAAAACTTTGATCATAGAGTTTTTATTGTAAAGAATGAAACCTAAATAGGTCAAATACATTGTATAAATAGATGCAGAAATCAATCAGACATTGATGATTGTAGCTGCAAAAGACATCTATGCACCAGACATAGAGTTTTATGTAGAAGGACAACAAAAGATGAAATCAGTTATGAAGAACAAGATTCAAGGCTACCGAGAAGAACAAAGTTATTAATCAATCACTATAGGTGATACATATACATTGTGAACTTAAAGGATCTGTATTCAGCAATTCAAGATTGCATACTATCAGGTCAAAAAGTATTTTTGACTACTCTCTAACAATTTTAGAAAATAGAAGAAATCCTTTAAGAAGGTGGATTTAACAATCCTTATCTAAATCTCTTAACCGAGTGCACACTTAACAATGTTTCTAAATCTCTTAACAAAGTAGGCCTTAAAAAGTCTCAAATGTTACTCCTAATAGGGTAAGATCATCAGAAGTGATCACACTTGTAGCCTTAACTGGCACCTTCCATTATGCAGATAGTGAAGCTTTGTGGGTTTCATCCCCACCACAGTTTTTACCTTCTAACATGGGTTTTATGCGTTACCAATTCTTGTGTCATGTGTACTTACATTTCATGAATGTTTCTATGAATGTTTACATACAATTAAGTTTATGTTTTGATATTACATGCATAAGATAGAAAAGCATCAATGGCCGATAATGTAATGAAAGATCATTAAGGGTTAATTGATAAAAATAATTAAGGGTACTGATTTACCCCTCCCCTCTCAGTACACACCATTCCATTATTCCAAAAATTGGTATCAGAGCTAGATCTCTTATTGGAAAAGTTTAACTTAAGAGAAAAGATCATACAATGGAAAGGTATAAGCTTGACAAGAATATTGAGAATCAGAAGTTGCAGATACAAATCTTCTGTGAGAAATACAAAGAAGCAAGAATCAAGATGAGAGAGAAACTAGATGAAAGAAAAGCTATGGCATCTTGCTAGAATGAAATAGACTATCATGAAGAAGAGATACCTGATTTATTTGAGTCATCAGGATCTACATCTAGCAATACATCAAATACATCTCAAGGAAGTATTACAAGTCTGAATGAAATCAATCAACATCTGATAGAGAAAGTAAAGGTACTACAAATTGGTCAAGAGACACAGATGGTAAGGATGATTGATGTTATGAATAATTCTAGACAAGCTAACCAAGAAAGAACATTAGCTATTGATGACAGGAGGAAGATCACTGAAAATCTAGAAGAGAGAGAGACAAAGATACAAAGACTTACTAAACATCATCATGAGATCACCAATCAAATATTTCTTATGAGTCATGAGGAAAACCAAGTAAACATAGACCTCAATGGGAAATTGGAAGCCATTGGTGAGATAAGAGAAGAAAATGAAATACTGAAGCATTAAGTAAGGATTCAACAACAACACAATGATATGATCAAGAAAGCTAAAGAGAGTAAAAAAATAATGGATGATTTTATGAATGGACAAAGAAGAGTCATCAACGATACCGGTCTAGGGTATACCGAGCATGGAGAATCATCAAATAAAACTAATCAAAAGGATTTCTAGACAAATCCAAGACCAAGGAAGAAGTCATGCAATCACTATGGGAAACCAGGCCACACATGAAATGTTTGCAGGAGAAAATCTAAAGGTATTCCTAAATCCACATCTACATTCATCGGTAAATGTTATAATTGTAACAAGCATGGACATAAAGCATATGAATGTAAATATAAGGTGAAACAACCAAAGAAGGAATCCTACATGGAAAAATATTGTCCTACTTGCAAAATGGATGGGCACCCATCTCTTGAAAGTAGAAAAAAGAAAAAGCAAGTATGGAAGCCAAAAGAACAAGAAAATGCTTATCAACTGAGAAGAGTCGGTAACTTATATGTTTGGGATCACAACACATGGGTGAATTGCACAACATGTGGTAGATATGGACACATAGCTGCAAATTGCATGAGGAAATGGACAAGAAAGTCTAGAAGCTAGACTAACTCTGGAATGGCATGCTTACATTGTCATAAGGTTGGTCATCTAAGCAAGGACTACATAAACCGAGTGACAGAGACAATCACTTTTGCTGATGGAATATTATTCAAGATATCAGGAGAATGCAAAATCAAATGTGGAGGATAGCTACAAGCAAAGATGATGCTGGACATAGCACCAAAATTGGTGACACCTCATCCTATAGATCTGG
This sequence comes from Thuja plicata, assembly GCA_018584345.1. NCBI lineage: Eukaryota > Viridiplantae > Streptophyta > Pinopsida > Cupressales > Cupressaceae > Thuja > Thuja plicata. The sequence continues at coordinate 1,236,168 of MU225459.1, read as the reverse complement.
TGATATCACCACCCCCACTTAAGCAGAACAAGTATAGAATTGCACTATACAAGGCTATATTTTACATTAGTTCCAATATATATTGATAATATGCCAAAATTAGCATGAATAAAGATGTACTATGGTATTACTTGTTATGATTTTGTGAATACAATCTCATCGGTCAATACACACCAAGAATCATCAGTGTACATACAAAAGCCAAGTTGTTAATGTAAACTAAGAATTGTTGGTAATCATGTAAAAAGAAAATGAAGTCTTTGCTACATACTGAGCACCGTTAGTGAACATATGAAAAGTGAAACCAAGTTAACACTTACCCCAAGCAGTGTATACTCACCAATCCAAGAAGCTTGCATGATGACTGAGTAAATCCATCTTCGACCACCGAGAAGTAGGTAAAGCATTTATTGTACCACTTAGGGAATCATCTATAAAAGGGTGATGAAAATATCATTCTTTCACAAAGTGATTAAGAGAAAAGAGTAGAGCAAAGAACAGAGCGAACAGATTGCAGAGTGACTCACAAACACATTCACGGCTACTCTGGTAGATTCACAACACCTACAACAGATAAAGTGAGTATCTAAAACTCACCGAGCTCATAGTTTGTTTATGAAAAAAGCCCTAAATTCAAAAAACATGGCAACCACTTCACGAGTTTCCAAAATCAAGAATGCAAAGGACAAAAAGGTTAATATGATCAATAACTTTACATGCAAAGAACCTAAATATAAATTCCACCCCGAGGTTGCTTCACAACCTGAAAACACTGGAGTGTTCTCAAGCATACCACCTAGGGTTTTTCTAGTCAAGGATGTCCGAGCCTATATCCACTGTAAGGTTGCAGAGATCGGAAATCTCAAGGTTGAAGAAGCTTACAAGAATCTTTACACAGATGGAAACATTAAGGATGAACATAAATACAGTGAATAAAATGGTTGACAAATGTCCTAATGTTCCCAAAGGAATTCAAAATCGAGTCTATTAAGATAGTTCTTATCAGAGGACATGATAGGAAAATGTGGTTAGATGAGCCAAAACCAATCACCAAGGATGTAATACACACTGTAACCGGTTATCCAATAACTGACAAGGCCAAAGCCCTTAAACATCCTTCTCGCCCCAAGATTGAGAAGATGACAGGTGCAGTATGGGATGATAGAGGTTTGAAACTCAACACAATCACTTACCCCAAGATGAAATTTGGTGCATGTGTATTGGGATACAAGGTATTCCAAGCCAGCCGGTTTAACAACATAGCATGTGGAGCAGTTGACACTTCCCACAAGATTGTGAAGAAGGGATTACAACTGGACATATCCGAGCTTCTACTGAAGCAATTGGAGGAGAATATGAGGACAATTAGGTCAACGAGGTCTAATTCATGTAAGTTTGGATCACTCCTCATGTGTACATTTATCTACTTCCATAACTTCTTCCCATCTATCGGTAATGTCAATTGGGACACTACTCGACCAATAACAATACAAATTAGTGAATTTATCAAGTCACTAGGGGACAATTTTATATCAGTCATGGATGCATAATTAACTACCTTTAAGGAAAAAATGAAAAAGAGGATGAGGATACCTGAACAACTGGTGGAACATTATAAGGATGATATATGTTTCATAGTAGATACTGACACCACATTGATAAAACTAGCTGTATCGAGGACAACATGGTTACCACCTCTTGATTATGAAGTCACCATTGATCATACCACAAATGATATTGAAGCATTACTGAATGAGGTAGTTGACACATCACTACCAAGATTTGGAACTTATGAGGAAGCTAAGGCCATAATTAAAATAGGCCTAATAGTGAAAAATATTGTCAGAAAGAAGACCAAAATGGTTAAGACACTTCAAAAGAAGTTGTCGGTAAATGATGAAGAATCAGAACAAAGAGATGACACCAAGGGACAGTCACCCATCAGTGAAGGTGAACAAGTGAGTGACTTCAAGTCAATTGAGTCTGATGCACCACCTACAAAGAAACTAAGAACTACTGCTACATCAATGACTAGGAGTCAGACTTCAAAAGATGAAGATTCACCACCGGTTAAGAAAGGAACAATGAGGACTTACATGAGAAAGCCTCAAACTGGGAAACAAGCACCAAGGTAAAGAATAAAATACATCTGAGGTAAGAGGACAAGGATGAGACTGCACAAGATGAGAGTGAAAAATCACTCCAACCCGAAAAGCACAATGTCCCTAAGACTATTGATGGGATTGTTGCATCAATTGTCAAGACATGTAGCATATCCAATGCTAAGATAAGGCAATGACTAACCTTATCTCTTGAGGATCAGAAGAAGATTGAAGAAGCCATCATTCAAGCAATGATTGCATTTAAATATGTACCTGTAAAATTCAATAAGATGACACCACAAGAGCTAAATGAAAGAATTACTACAAGGTGGACATATGCACTGCATACTAAGAAATAGATGAGGGAAACATCCCTAGTCACAATTATGCCACCCGAGTCCAAAGTTGAAGAAATTGATGAAATGATGAAGAAGCATTCGAAGAAATTTTTAGCTAAATTGAGAGCTTACAAGGTACTAGAGGGAAGATTAATAGAGCTTGATAAAGAAAGTGATGAAACTTGGAATGCAATATTCAATCCACCCAAGGAGGATTCAAGCCCCAAGTAGGTATTAGCTCTTACTGAGACCCCTCACAATGAAGAAAAAGATGCCACATTGAGCCCAGATCACATCTTCATAAATGACACCGAGGACATCAATTTAGTTGAGTTGACAACATAGGAAAGCAAGGCCATGGATGATGTACCTCAGATTTTTCAATCATTAGGAGATTCAACAAATGTCATCATCAAAGATATAACACTTATTGACTCTGATGATGAGCCCAAGAAAGATGAAGATGTAATTGATGTCACTGAGCAGGAAAAGACATAGGAAACATATACCATAGATATAACACATGTCAATATACTAGGTGACATGCCACTATTGATACAAGCTATAAATATTATTACAGAGGCAAAGGAAAAGACACCCAAACCTGATGCACACTCACCGATGGACACTGGTGATGATCAAGGGAAACAAACAGATACAAGTGGAGATAAGAAAGATCCAAGTGGAGAGGAGAAAACTGGTGATGCTACTAATAAGAACACCGAAGGTGAAAAAGCTGTAGAATTAGACAAGGTTGATGTGGAGACTCCACTACCAACCAACAAGTCAATACCGAGCAGCACACAAAAAGCATCACGCCTCCCATACAATCACCAAAGCAAGAGAAAGAGCATGAAATTGCTATGGTTATACATAATCCTACTTCCACCACCACATCCAAGAAGAAAAAGTAGAATAAAAATCCAGTCACGACCCAAGAACACTAGATTATGAGTTAGTTACAAAGGATGGAGAACTTTGTAAAATAAAGGCAATACAAGACAAGCTCAAAAAGGAGCACAATAACTCATAAGTCCTAGAGAACACAAAGGAAATACTATTGTAGATTGTACCTGACACAACTATTGATCAAAGTGCACCTATACTTTATTAATTAGTAGTTCTTACCAATGGCATCAGATCACAGAATGTAGGTGCAGACAAGGTAATTAAAGAACATGCTGAGCAGAAGTGTCAATATAAGATTACAGAGAAAATCATCCTAGAAGTGGCAAAACAAAAGGTAAAACTTTATGAATTAGTTACTAATATAGAACCAATAGTATCATAAGTAGTAAACTTAATTCAAAAGTTGTGCACATTAGAAACTTTCACTACCGAGCATAGTGACAAGTTGGCCAAAATTGATGAAGATCTTAAGGCTAGTGCACAAGGTCTCATAACTGAGGAGAATGCATTCAAATTGCATTATGGAAAGATTATAGAAGAAAAAAGTTTGAGACTTGAACTTGAAAAGAACAAAGTAGAATCCGAGATGAGGTAACTAAGCTTTAGGATATGTTACTCCCGAATCTCACACTACTGTTACAACATATGACTTTGGAAAGAACATTGATTTCTACCCTGGAGATGTCTATTACAGAGAGCATATATGATATGCACGCCAGACTCACCTTAGAAATCATGACCCTTGAGCACCTCAAAGAGAAATGAGAGAAGAAAATGGAGGACATTCAAAAATCCAATTCCCACATTTTTGACAAGTTGTAAGTATTACACCTTTGTCATTATTTTGAAAAAAAGAGGGAAATGATATGATACAAAAGGAAATGATTAGGTGAAAGGGGGAAATGATAGAAGAGGAAAATGTAACATGTACATATAATATACTTAGGCATGCACATGGGGGGAGTCATATTGACAAGGTAAACATTTTGGTGTATATACTAAACATTTCAGTTTTTGCACATATCTGTTTTTGATACTAATGCCAAAGGGGGAGATTGATAATCCTAAAGGGTAATACTTTGTCATTAGTATACAAAGGAAACAATTTTTGAACCGTCGATAGCATGATCACCCAAAGACAGGTTTATAGTGCAACCCGACACAACAGTTCACAAAGCTCACCAAAAATGCAAAGTGCAAGTGAACACCGACAAAAATTTTATAGTGTAAACCGAGAGCATAATTTACAGTGTAAATCGACAACACAATTTACTGAGAAAACTGACAGATAGCTCACAAAGGAACCTAAGAGCACAAAGACTACAGAGCAACCCGAGCACCAGTATACTGAGAGACAACTTTAATTCCAAGAAATGTGGATCTGAGTTACACGTCAAATAAAATACTTGAGTTTTATAATTAGCTTTAATGCTTATCTTTAAAACCATTTCTTAAGGGACAAGTAACACATATTTAATCATTTTAATCAATCAAACTAATTGTAAACATGCAAACTAGGAGATCAAGGTCAATTTGTAAACCTTTGATCATAGATTTTTCATTATAAAGCGTGAAACCTAAATAGGTCAAATACATTTTATAAATAGATGTAGAAATCAATCAGACATTGATGATTGTAACCAAAATTGACATCTATGGATCAGACAGAGAGTTTTATGCAGGAGGACAACAAAAGATGAAATCAGTTATGAAGAACAAGGTTCAAGGCTACCAAGCAGAACATAGCTATTAATCAATCACTATAGGTGATACATATACATTGTGAACTTAAAGGACCTGTATTCAGAAATTCAGGATTGCATACTATCATGCCAACAAGTATTTTTGACTACTCTCTAACAATTGTATCCGAGTCCACACTCCTTATGTAAATCTCTTAACCGAGTGCACACTTAATAGTGTTGCTAAATCTCTTAATAGAGTAGACATTAACAAGTCTCAAATGTTACTCCTAACAAGGTAAGATCATCAGAAGTGATCACACTTGTAGCCTTAACCGACACCTTCCATTCTACAGATAGTGAAGCTTTGTGGGTTTCATCCCCACCACATTTTTTACCTTCTAACATGGATTTTTTGCGTTACCAATTCTTGTGTCATGTGTACTTACATTTCATGAATGTTAATATGAATCTTTACATACAATTAAGTTTATGTTTTGATATTACATGCATAAGATAGAAAAACATCAATGGTCGGTAATGCAAGGAAAGATCATTAAGGGTTAATTGATAAAGATAATTAAGGATGCTGATTCACCCCTCCCCTCTCAATACACACCATTCCATTATTCCAACACCTTTGTCAAATATTGATTCCTCTTCATCTATGTTTGGTGCTACTTTGTCTATGTTTGTTACCTCTTCATCTCTCACTATCTGCAATTCTATCATATCTTCATAATAATTTTAAGCCCAAGGACTTATACCACTATGCCCATATCTTATCATAAGTAGATAAATGACATTCCTTTTTTCACCTTTCCACCAAGACATTTTTTACATGGACATGGATATTTTCCAATATCCCCCCTCATCAGCTACTCTCTCATCATATGCATGATATTGATCTGTAGTCAGCCTTTAACACTGATCCATCTCTAATGTTATGAATTCCTGTATTAATTTAGTTTCTAATTTAAAGAAAAAGCACATAAATATGAAAATAGAGATGCCATATCATTGTTGAAAGTAGTCACTTTTAGTAGAGACCATAATAGAAACAAGAGGATGTATAATGACTTTTCCTAAGATACATGTTACATTTTTTTGACATTTACCTAATCATAATGAAATATGTGTGTTTTGGATTCTGAATTACCTCTGAATTTGTTATAGAGGGTCTCACTGACTTTAAATTCTTTACAACAAACTCTGAATTCCTTGCCCGCCTTTTCAAAAGTCTCCAAGTCCTATCGAAACAGTCTTGATCACCCATGCAAGTTATTCAATACCTGTCCATGAGAGTAACAAATGTTAATAACTATGATGAGGGTAATAGAATTGAAAGCAAAATTTAGTAGAATTAACTAGCTTTAGGACAACACTACAATTGAGGGTTTGATGGGGAAGGCAAAAATGTAATCACCTTATTCTTGAACAAATGAGGATGAGATTAAGAGTCTTTGAATAGGTATATAAAACAATTGTCACTGTGTCTAGCATTAAAAGTAAGCTCTTATCTAGCGATTTTCATTTCCATTTATGCATTGAAACTCTCAAACAACTTTGCTTGTATGGATAACTGAATATATTACCTACATTTATTTTAGATTATAGTAGTGGTAATATATGCCATAGGGAGATGGAGGGTGGAATACCCCATGGGCGAAGAACAAGGATTCAAGACGAGAAAAGAAAATTACAGAGTATAAGAGAAGGGGGATCAAACAAGAACTATAGTAAGACACCAAGCCTTGAAAAGGTTCCTTGTATTATTCCCGCCAGTCACATTTGTTTAAAAAAAATCAAATCCCTCTTAAGAAAATAATTCTCTATGATCATCTAATCATAGCATACAATAGATGACATTCCTTCTTAATCACTTCAGTCAAACAGTTCACAACCTTGTTTGTGCTTTTATATTTCTCATGCATGCATGTCAGAAAAAATGCTAGTAAAGATTGTTGAATTGAACTCTTCACCTGTGGGTTGCATTAGGCATGAAGTTTCTAAAGCATTTCACAAAAACCAATTTGTGCATGCCTTGTATAATAGATACCATATTAGTACTAGAGGGAATGGTGCTGACAATTTGGTCATTTTAGAAAATTTATCCTCTATAAAAAACATATGGAGAAGAATGCACATCAGCTTTAACTATGGAATATTTACATCATATTGTCAGCTCCAAGCTACCCAAAACATTATTTTGAATCTGTAGTTCATGCCCTCTTCATTTTTGAAATTTTCTTTGTGCATAATGTCGTAATGTGTTCCAATGTGCTCACTAATTTGATGTACTCATGTGTCGATGATAACTGACAAAATGCGTTGACAAGATTTTGCAATGGAGGTTTCAATAGAACACGTGGATTCTTACAAGGATGACGAATATGTTACTCATCTGTTCAACATTAATTTGTTCCTATTAAAATAATTTCTTTTGTTATAATTTGTTATGACGGGGCATGTCAGATGTATTCAGTTGTGCTCCATATCTATATAAGTGGTCACATTTTGCATTGTAAGGCCCCTGATTGATACTCATTAGAACATACATTTTTGGAAAATGAAAACTCAAGTATTGTCAAAATTTGTAAAATCTTATCTCAATATTAATGTTCAAGTCCCCTTCTTTTGAAGGTCTTCAGATAAGTGAATTCTCTAATCAGTTCCTTTATGATTTATATTTCCAATAAGCATAAGTTTCCTTGAGTCTTTTTTGCGCAATATATTTTAAGTTTTTTTGAACAATAATATGTTGAAAGATATTGATTGGTTCATCACGAAATAGATGCCTATTATGTCCAAAATTCAAAAAGATGAAGAAAGAGATCATGAAATTCTTTCCATGAACAAATTGGTGGAATTAACATACAGTAGGCACATGGGACAAGGCAGAAATGCACCTAGTGCTAAGAGTGCATGAAACAAAGTTACAAAGCAAGCTACCTTGGGTTTTTTTAAACACACATTGGCTAAGTATCAGGTGTTTGATGAGACTAGCAAGAGTTTCTTTACAGATGGAGCTTTAAAAGATAAAATATCCTCAATATCCTCAAAGGATATGGATAAATGCATACTTGGTGATGTTTTTGAAGGTGATATTGTAAATGTTCTTTCTCAAAATGCTCATTATCTATGAGATATCAAGCTAATTTTGCTTCCCCTTCAGAGAAAGCTCAAATATAAACTCAAATATGTACAAGAAAGATTTACCTATTAAAAAATATAAGATCAATTTTCAAAAGAAGGGAATACAAGAGCTACTTGGAAATGCAAAACAACAAAATAGGAAAATAATATTTGCTTTGTACCTGGAAGTACGTTGAACAGACTCCTTTCCAAAGTGATTGAATGCAATTTTTATCTTTGCTATTCTTGTCACCGTGGCGAAGGAGCGTCACCTCTAAATCACCAAATAACTTATGATTATTACAATGATAAAGAATTAATTTTTGTGCTAAGGAAATAAATAATCATTTTTTGTGTTACTTGTGCTAGGGAAATAGAACCCGTTGTTCACCTTTCATCAGATCAAAATATAATAGTAGCAGAGGTTTATGGCAGAGGCAATGGTAGAAAGCACATTCAGCTTGGCGTCAATCACGTTCAGGTGCGCGAACAACTTTGCATGCGAGTTCTCTTGATCCAGTCAAATGATTTTGGAATCAAATGTTCAGCTTGGAGCCAAGCACATTCAGGCGCACAAACAACTTTGCTTGCGAGTTCTATGAAATTTTAGATTAGATTTTGGTTTATGTTTTATATGCACCCAAACTTTTCATGATCGATCCATCATTATAAATTATTTAACAAATTAAAAATATTCATTTAATTTTAATTTTTAATTAATTGAATTTTGTTCTTAATTGTTTTATTTTTATTTTTGAGTAATTAGTTATACACAGTATAATAAATAATCTATTTTAGGTGATGTGTACAACTAGTTCTCAAATATTTTTATTTTTTATTTTTAATATAAGATAATGCTAATTGAAAAATTTGACAGAGCCAAATCCATAAATATACACAATAACAACACTTATTATTTTCTTCAAAACGTTTCCTTTACTTCTTCCTTCAAACAATAACTCTAGGTCTACTAGCCCTCGCAACACTATTTTGGGTTTAAAACTCCCAAACTTCCTAAATTAGTTATACTCTTCAAACAACTCACTGCTTCAAACAACCTACATATTTAATTAATTGGACCACTATAACATGATATATTCTTCAAACCAATAGGCTTACTTAATTTAATTTGGAAAAATCTTGTTAACTATATTATCTATCCTCCATTTTAGATTTGCAATTAGCCCTATTCTGCAAAGGAAGTATTCAAAATGCAACTTGTCACAATAAATCATAATTGAAAATTTGTTTGATGCTATAAACTATTCCTTTTGATTATGAATATGCTATCTCTAAATTAATGATGTTTATCAATCAATTTTGATTAAATCACGTGAAAATCATATTTCTAGCATGAGACAGGTGTAGATGGATTTCTCACGTAATATAAAGCCTATTGGAAAACAAGCATTACTGGTGAAATGGGACTAATAAGTTATGTATTAGTCTATGATTATATAATCAAATGGTATAATTATAAAGGAGTAATAATAATTTATTTATTCATTTTACTTTGGGTGATTGATTATTAGTGACTAACTATTTAGTCATTTATTTGGTCCTTTATTTAGTCATTTTTTAGGTGACTAATTATTTAGTCATTTATTTGGTAGTTTATTTAGTCATTTATTTAGTCACTTGTATTTAGTTATTTATTTGGTAGTTTATTTAACCATTTATTTAGTCATTTATTTGGTAGTTTATTTAGTCATTTATTTAGTAGTTTTTCAGTCACTTTTATTTAGTCATTTATTTGGTAGTTTATTTAGTCACTTTTATTTGGTTGACCTTGTGAGTTTATCTGGTGACTAAATTGGTTCCTTATTTAGTCATTTATTCTTGTAAATTGTAAAAAAATAGTAGACTATGATCAATTTTAGTCACTTGACCAAAAGTTTTAGTGGTGTGACTAAAAGTTTGTCACTTAGTCACATATTTGCCATAATGTACTAGTGTTCTCATGGACCCATGCCCACCACAGTCCAACCTCCTCCCCCTAGGAAATTGTTTTCTCCTCCTCCACACACTCTCCACTCTCCTTCCCTTCTTCATGGAATCTCATACACCATAGACCGAACACCCCAGCAATGCCCTGCAACATCCTTCATATGCTCTATATGCAACCAAATAACTCCCACATGTAAATATGCAACTATATCTTCTCCTAGCTTAGACAACGATAAACTAAAATCAATATCATAAAAATATAAGAATTCACCTCATGCTCTTTCACTGCTCCAACATGCTCATTTCATCACATGTAGACTCTTCACATTATGCCACTGCAATCATATCTATCTTTTCCTTCGTCATCCCTTTTGTCTTCATACCTTCAAGTTTATCCATCCACTCATGTTCTATTGCCAAAAATTGTGCCCACTAATCTTATTCTTTCACTACCTTAGCCCGCAGAGCATTTTCTCTTCTATCACATTCTTTGCCTTCATCCACCAACTGTCAGTCCATCATAATGGAGTTCTCCACTCTTCTTTCTTCTTTAAACTATTTAGTTACCACTTCTACAACTGGTGCAGGAGCACCCTAATTGAACTAAGTGTTTCCTTTGGCACTTAGGGTTTCCAACAAGGTCCTAGTTGCCTCTAGTCATGTTAGAATCATAGGTTACTCATTGGACATCTTCTGTAAGACCTAGTTCCAAGATTGGCATTCTATGATCCCTTGGTCAACTATTGATCAACTATTGTCCAAAACCTAATTTATAGGTTATTTTTATGTTTTTCATGTTTTTATCCACTATGGATCACAAAAATAAGGTCTGGACAAAGTTTGGTCACCTAACTTGCAAAATTGCTCAAAAAGTTGTCAAGCAACTTTTGAGCAATATTGACAACTTTTTGTCAAAACTTGTAAATCAACTCCCAAATGGCTAGTTAGTTTAAAAATGTGATTTAACCATTGGGAGTGCCTACAAAATCCCTCATAGGTGGGTGGTAGGCTAATATGATGTAAAATTTTGGCATTAATAAATAAAAACTACTATTTTTCTTCATTATCAAAGAATAGTCTGTTTGTACGGACATGTACGGATTCATCAGAGGAAAATTCCAACTGAATAAGGTATCCCCATGCATTATCCTTCTTTTTCACTTTGTCTCATGGTCTAATACACTGTCCATTAAAATTTATCTTATTTTCATTCCTCCTACCCTGGATTTTAGGCCCTAAATCAGGGTTTCACTTGCAATTGTGTTTTCTCTTCAATTCCACCATGGGAATCTAATACCCCTTGGTGGAATTCAAGTATTATCAATTTAATTTAGGAATATGCAGGATGGGTTCTTCAAAGTGCAGGGAGATGGGTTTGCCATGATGCCCTAGGTGTACATACACATGTGTGCACCATTCATTGATTGAGTACAATCAACATAAATTATGTTTGGGGGTTCATCAAAGGCCCTAAATTGGTGTAGGGGATCCTTATATAAGCCCTCACATGATCCAAGTATTGGTTTTGGCATTGGATGCAAGGAAGGAGTACTTGTAGTGTAAGTACAGGCCTAATTAGCCCTAATTATAGAAGCACTTTTGTTGTTTTCCTATCTTTCCTTCAATTTCATGTTTTGGTGCTTAAGTATAAGACCTTAGGCCATAAAGGGTGTCTGAATCCCTAATTTTTTCAAGGGGTTATGTGGTATTATTTTTTCCAAGAGAAAAAATACTTTGAGAAAAGGCTACAAGCCTAGTAATGGATTTGTGAAGCAACTATGTCTCATAAGTTGCAAAGGATGGATAGAACCATTGGATCTTGTTATTAGGGACCTAAATAGACCACACCTCTGATTATTGGTCATCCCTAGTCCTGAGAGTCACTTCATGGGGTATTTTTGATAATTTGGGATAAGTGCTTAAGAGCCAACCCTTGGTAGTTGGTGTTTTAGACTTGGTGAGACCTAGTGAATAGGTTTCCCTTGGGGTATTGGGTTGTGATAACCTTGGACCAATTCCTTTCTGCACTTGTGATAGGTGTGGAACACTTTTACCCTTTTGAGTTGGGGATTGAAGGGTATATTGCCCTTTTGAGGCTTCCCACTCTGCATCAAGTGGTATCAGAGCTATGTTTTCTCCTAAGGATGAAGAGATCCCTTCAAGGGTCACAAACATTTAATTAGAAAATATTGTGAGAGAACAGAGGGAGGAAATGCAGCCTTGACAAGAAGGCTTCAAGAGTTGGAAAACAAGGTAGAGAGGGGAAAAGAAGACACTTCTGGTGGTGAAGAAGGGAGTGAAGAGGAAGATAACACCCTTGATCAGGATGTGAACATTCCTATAGACCAGATACCCCTCCTAGATACCTTAAAGTCTATGGGGAGAAGAACCATGGAGGAGAAGTTGGATTTACCAATTTTCAATGGGAAAATGAATGCAGATTTGGCCTTGGATTAGATTGAGGCCTTGACAAGCTTCTTTGAATGTGAGGACATCCCTGAGAAGAAAAGAGTGAAGATGGATAGATCCAAGTTAAAGGGAGAAGCCCTAACTTGGTGGAACTTCATCAAAATAGAGAGGGTGAAGAATGGGAGAAGTATGATTACTTCATGGAACAAGATGATATCATTGATCAAGGAGACATATGTGCCTGAAGACTATAGGGTGCAACTCCATAGAAGGAAGAAAAACTTAAAAAAAGACATGGATGTAGGCTCATACACCGAGGAGTTCCTAAAACTATACATGAAGAATAATGTAGCAGAGGATGAAGAAGAGAAGCTAGCAAGGTACATGAATGATCTTAAGGTATCCATTCAAGAGGAACTTAGGCTACACTTCCCTACATCAATAAACAAGTGTTATCAAATGGAACTCAAGGTAGAGGAGAAGTGGAAAAGAAAACAAGAGTTTGGAAAGGGAAAGACCAATGATAGTGGAAAGAACTTTAGAGGAAGAGGAACCTCTTGGAATAGAGGACAATATAGTGGCAGCAACAACAAGACCCATGACCAAAACCAAGGAAACAGGGAACAAGGTGATTCTAAATTCAAAGGAAACTATAGAGGAAGAAGACCCTTCAATAGAGGGACAAAAAATACAGAAAGAGGAAATGGACCCTTAAGGTTTTACTACTACAACCAATTGGGACACCATGCAAGAAGATGCCCTGAGAAGAGAAACAACAAAAATCAAGGAGAAAGAAGAGCACAACTTATTCAAGAGGACAAGAAAGAAGATAATTCAAATGCAAGGGACCTAGAACCAGAGGAAGGAGCATGTTTGATGATGAGACAAATCTTCCTTCAAGTACCACAAAGCCAAGAACCTCCTCAAAGGAGGAAACTTTTCAGGACAAAGATCAAATGCCATGGAAAGGTATGTAATTTTCTTATAGACTCTGGTTCAAGTAAAAATTTGGTATGTCTTGAAATGGTTCAAAAATTAAATCTTCCTAAGAAGCCACACCCCTTTCCCTACCACATCTCTTGGTTAACAAAAGGTCAACAAACCTTAGTAACAGAACAAGCATGGATAGAGTTCTCTATAGCAGATTTTAAGGACAAAGTACTTTGTGATCTTGTTGAAATGGATGCCTCCCACATCCTTCTAGGTAGACCTTGGAAATATGATGTATATTCCACACATCATTGTAGCAAGAACACCTAATCTATCACTAAGGATGGAAAAACCTTCACCATGAAGCCCCTGCCTGATACTAAAGCAGAGAAAGAACCTACTGTCATCACCTTGGGTGAAAAGGAAATGTTGAAAGTGTTGAAGGAACATGAAACTAAAGCCTTTTTCCTAATCTCCAAACCCAAGGATAGTATAAGGTCCGATGATAAAGATCCTATACCATATGAAGTCAAGAAATTGCTAACAAAATATAGAGATGTCATGGCTAGTGACCTTCCCACAAGCCTCCCTCCCTTAAGAGATATCAGTCATCAAATAGACCTAATACCTGGTTCTTCCTTACCTAACAAGGCCCCATACAAGATGACATTTGATCAGCATGCAAATATTTTAAGGAAAGTTAGTGAACTGTTAGAAAAGGGATTGATTTAGAAAAGTCTTATTCCATGTGTTGTCCCATCACTCTTAGCCCCTAAAAAGGATGGAAAATGGAGGCTATGTACAGACAGCAGGGCCTTAAAAAAATCACCATAAGATATAGGTTTCCCATTCTAAGAATGGAAGATTTGCTTGATCAATTAGGCACTACTTGTTATTTCACAATAAATGATATAAAATCAGGTTATCACCAAATCAAAATAAAGCTAGGTGATGAATGAAAGACAATGTTTAAAACAACTGAAGGACTATTTGAATGGATTTTTATGTCATTTGGTTTGAGCAATGCCCCTAGTACATTCATGAGGCTCAAGAATGAGATCTTCATTGATTTTATTGGCAAGTTTGTAGTCATATATTTGGATGGCATTCTGATTTACAGTCATAGTAGAGAAGAACATCTTGATCATGTTGAACAGGTTTTGAAGAGACTCCATCAACACAAGTTAGTGATTAACTTCGAAAAGTGTATGTTCATGAAGAAGGAACTTGTCTTCTTAGGGTTTGTCATCTCACAAGGCACCCTAGAAATGGATCCTGAAAAGGTTGAAGCAATTGTCAATTGGCCTCCACCAAAGAACCAAGGTGATGTTAGAAGCTTTCATGGCCTTGTAACTTTTTATAGAAAGTTTATTAAAAATTTTAGTCATGTGTGTACTCCTATGTTGGACACTATAAAGGGTGGAAAAAAGACCATATTTGAATGGACTAAAGAAGCTGCAGATGCATTCCAATATCTAAAAAATAGAGTATCCCAATACCCAATCCTAGTGCTCCTTGAGTTCAATAAGGTATTTACTATTGAAATAGATGCAAGCAACTTAGCAATAGGCACATTCTTGAGCCAAGAAGGTAAGGCTATAGCATTTTTCTCTGAAAAATTAAATGATGCAAAGAAAAGATATTCCACATATGATTTAGAACTCTATGCAATAGTACAAACCCCAGAAAAATGGAGACATTACTTACTCCCAAAAGAATTTATTGTCTATACTGACAACCATGCACTGAGTTTCTTAAACAATCAGGAAAAACTTGGAGTCAAACACATCAAATGGATGGAGCAATTGTAGGCTTATACATTCAATATAAAGCACAAAAGGGGGTAGAAAATAAAGTGAATGATGCCCTAAGAAGAAGGGTTGGATTGGTTGAAGAAGTACACCTTTAGAGTGTGGGAATTGACTCCCAAAAACATCTATATGTAGATGATCCAGATTTTGAAGAAGCTTTTGAGGTATGCACTAAGATGACAGGCAAATATCATACTAATTTTTTTGATTTTCTAATTTACAATGGACTCTTGTTTAAAATAGATCAATTATTCATACATAGATGTTCCATAAGAACAACTATTATAAAGGAAAAACACTATGGTGGCTTAGGAGGTCATTTTGGGATAGATAAAACCACAGATCTAGTAAAAAGGAGTTATTTTTGGCCAAGAATGGGAAATGAAGTTAATAATTTTGTAGAATCTTGTACTATTTGTCAACAAGCCAAAGGTGTATCCACTAACCAAGGACTATACCAGCCTCTACTAATTCCATCTAGGCCATGGGAATCAATTTCAATGGATTTTGTAATGGGTTTGCCAAGAACAAGATAGGGTTATGATAATATTTTTGTCATAGTGGACAAATTTAGTAAAATGGTGCATTTTGTTCCTTGCAAGAGCACAAATGATGCTTCACACATAGCACACCTATTCTTCAAGGAAGTGGTTAGAATCCATGGTCTACCACAAATAATAGTCTCTGACAGAGATGTAAAGTTTCAAGGTCACTTTTCAAGAAATTGGGCACAAATCTGACCTATAGTTCAGCATACCACCCACAAACAAATGGGAAAATGAAGGTGGTAAATAGATCTCTTGGAAATTTCTTAAGATTCCTTACAAAATAGTACACCCAAATTTGGGACATGATCCTACCTCAAGCAGAGTCTTCATTTAATGATTCAATGAACAGGTCTACTAGAAAGACACCTTTCCAAAATGTGTATGGACTTCACCCAAAGGTCCATTAGACTTGGTGGAGTTACCTTTTGATTTTAGAGTTAGTGCACAAGGAGAAGAATTGGACAAACTGATCTCTAAAGTGCAAACAAAAGTGAAAGACACACTACACCAGTCCACCATGAAATATAAAGAACAGACATATAAGAGAAGGAGAGAGATTCATTTCAAGATTGGAGATAAGGTATGGGCATACCTAAGGATGGAGAGACTATCTAAAGGAAAATAATCAAAGCTACACATAATGAAAGTTGGGCCATACACCATTCTCAAAAAGATGGGAAAAAAAGCCTATGAAATTTCTTAGCCTCCTACTTTACTGATTTCTCCTATATTTAATGTTACATACCTCACCCCTTACAAGTGTGTTGCAAATGTTACTGATGTGCAGGGTCCACAAAATGAGGATGATGTAGAATATGTGATAGATCTCCCACAAATAAAACCAATGGAGTTAGACACAATTCAAGAATCCAAAGTGCTAAAGCAAACAAGGAAGAATAAGTACATGCGGTATTTTGTGAAATGGAAAGGACTCCCTAACATAGATGCTACCTGGATAATAGAGGAACAAATCAAACAACATGGAACCACTGTTGATCAGTTAACCTCAAGTGGGAACTTGAGTTCAAAATCTCATGGGGAGTATGGTGTAGGACCACCCTAAATGAACTAAGTGTTTCCTTTGGCACTTAGGGTTTCCATCAAGGTCCCAGTGGCCTCTAGTCATGTTAGAATCATAGGTTACTCATTAGACATCTTCTGTAAGACCTAGTTCCAAGATTGGCATTCTATGAGCCCTTGGTGAACTATTGTCCAAAACCTAATTTATAGGTTATTTTTTATTTTTTTCATGTTTTGATCCACTAGGGATCACAAAAATAAGGTTTGGACCAAGTTTGGTCACCTAACTTGCAAAATTGCTCAAAAAGTTGTCAATCAACTTTTGAGCAATATTGACAACTTTTTGTCAAAACTTGTAAATCAACTCCCAAATGGATAGTTAGGTAAAAAATGTGATGTAACCATTGGGAGTTCCTGAAAAATCCCTGATAGGTGGGTGGTAGGCTAATATGATGTAAAATTTTGGCATTAGTGAATAAAAACTACCATTTTTCTACATTCTTGAGGAGCAATCTATTTGTACGGACATGTATAGATTCATTAGAGAAAAAGGCTGACTGAGTAAGGTATCCCCATGCATTATCCTTCTTCTTCACTTTGTCTCATGGTATAATACCCTATCCATTGAAATTTATCTTATTTTCATTTGTCCTGCCCTGGATTTTAGGCCCTAAATTAGGGTTTCACTTGCAATTGTGTTTTATCTTCGATTCCACCATGGGAATCTAATACCCCTTGGTGGAATTCAAGAATTGTCAATTTAATTTAGGAATATGAAGGATGGGTTCTTCAAAGTGCGGGGAGATGGGTTTGCCATGATGCCCTAGGTGTACATACCCATGTGTGCACCATTCACTGATTGAGGACAGTCAACATAACTTTTGTTTGGGGATTCATCAAAGGGCCTAAATCAGTGTAGGGGACCCTTATACAAGCCCTCACATGATCCAAGTATTGGTTTTGGAATTGGATGCAAGGAAGGAGTACTTGTAGTATAAGTATAGGCCTAATTGGCCCTAATTACAAAAGCACTTTTGTGTATTTTCCTATATTTCCTTCACTTTCATGTTTTGGTGCTTAAGTCTAAGACCTTAGGCCATAAAGGGTGTCTGAATCCATAATTTTTTCAAGGGGTTATGTGGAAGTATTTTTTCTAATAGCAAAAATACTTCGAGAAAAGGCTATAAGCCTAGTAATGGATTTGTGAAGCAACTATGTATCACAACTTGCAAAGGATGGATATAACCATTGTATATTGTTATTAGGGACCTAAATAGACCACACATATGAGTATTGGTCACCCCTGGTGCTGAGAGTCACTTCATGGGGTATTGTTGATAATTTAGGATAAGCGCTTAAGAGCTAACCCTTGGTAGTTGGTGTTTTAGACTTGGTGAGACCTAGTGAATAGGTTTCCCTTGGGGTATTGGGTTGTGATAACCTTGGATCAAGTCCTTTCTACACTTGTGATAGGTGTGGAGCTCTTTTTCCCTTTTGAGTTGGGGATTGAAGGGTATATTTCCCTTTTGAGTCCTTTGGAAGCTTCCCACTGCCCACTCTGCATCAACAACCTTCTCCACTGTTGTACTATTCAAGTACTCAACCCTCTCAATCTCTTCCCCAAGAAAAAATTTCTTCTTAATATCTTCCTCATTGAATGCTAGATCTTCATGATTATTTGTTTCATCCACATCCTACAAAGGAAATTCTTTCACAAGTGAAAAACTCTCCATTATAATCTCATACTTTATCTCTTCTAAGACCTCTTGCACTTATTGCCTCAACTTCTATGCTTCTCTTTAAATCACATCCACTCATCTCTTCTTTCTCCCTTTCTCCAAGAAAGGAATTGTCAAATCCAACCAATCACAAATCCTCGGTTATTTATTTTATCCATCAAAACTTTAAGTCTTTCTTGCTCTTGGAATTATAAAACTCCTTCAAACCTACTCCCATCTCTTCAACACCTTTCAAAATATCACCACCACAACTCTCACTACTATCCTCTACCCAAAAATATTTTGGAAGATGTACCTCTCCAAGATCTCTTCTAACCACTTACTCTTAGTGGAAGAAATTTGCACACCTTCTTCTCAGCTTCATCTTTTTTGGAGGACATCCAACACAATCAATTGCTTCTCACAACTTCTTCAATCTTCACCATTCTCCACCTACAGGTTCTAGTGAAAATTGTCTCCCTCCTATGAATTTGAATGCACACTCAAAATTTTCTAGTTCTGATACCAATTAACGATGACACCATCCACACTCACAAACAATTGTTGAGCATATTTTCACTCTAGGCAATAGAAACTTGGAACATCATAATAATCCCTTTGATAGCCAGACTTCCAAAAAAGTAACTTCCAAATACATAAAAAAATAATGACAACATAATCATCATGACATAAATAATTTAGTTCTACTTTATATTTGAATCTTGAAGATCATCTCACGAATATGTAGAGACTATATAATTTTTAATCTAGCTAACATAACTAACAAACACTGACTAGAAAATGGTATTTATTCACATAATTAATCTTCTTCCTTTTGTACAGTGTTTTTCCTCTTTCCCACCGATATTCCTCGTACATAGATCATGCACAAAAATCACATTCTTCTATTTAGCTTCCTTCCAATTGTCATCTCTTCTTTATGTTGCCTACACAACTCTCTTCTGTGTCACCACATCCTGTATCCAGAGTCATCCAACCTAGTTCTCCCTCACACAACCTTCCTTGACTTCTCAACCTCTTCTCTCTTTTAAGACACTGCCTCCTCTCCTTTCTTCCCCTTCATTCCTTCCAATGCAACTCTCTTCTTTCTGTGTTCCTTTTATGAGACAACGAAGAACCATTTTTCAGTCCCAGCCAACAAAGAGGAATAAATTTTATTTATTTAACTTTTATGCCTCCTCTTGTTCATTCCCTCCCCTACCATTTCCATTTTGGAGTGACAGTTATACCTTTGGCCTTCCACTTGTTCGGTAGTTCCACATTAGCTTCAACGAATTCCATCTTTTGCCAAAATTGTTTTCAATTGCATATACATTATGTGAAAAATAAGGAGACCCATAAAGGATGATATATTAAATAGGTAGTATTTGGAAATAAAAGTCCATGCTAACATCCTAAGAGTTTACACACAAGTTCTAAATTCAAGAAAATAAAAGGAGAAATATTGTTTGTTGATGTTGATTATAGTTTGCCCAGGATGCTCTTGCATCAATAATCATAAGCAAGATGAGAGGATAATGAAGGTAGGAAGGTTTGGAAGATATATCATTGGCATGCATATCAGACTTAGTGAAGGAATGGAAGTCCCCTTTTGACCATAAAGGGAAGTAGACAATGACATAAAACAAAGAAGAATGAATCTTACATACCAAACGATGGGTGAAATAACCTTCAGATGACAATCATACAAGAAGAGGCTATGAATACCTTAGGAAAATGCATGCATATCTGTAGAGAGAATAAAATACTAATGATATATTGTCTGTGAGAGGACAATCACAAAATTTCTCCAAGAAGAAAGGAGAATTATAAAGATGAGTAAAAATATAGAAAACTAATAGAAAACCGATATTTCTCATACATAGATCATGCACAAAAAACACATTCTTCTATTTAGCTTCCTTCCAATTGTCATCTCTTATTTATGTTGCCTACACAACTCTCTTCTATGTCACCACTTCCTATATCCAGATTCATCCAACCTAGTTCTCCCTCACACAACCTTCCTTGACTTCTCAACCTCTTCTCTCTTTTAAGACACTGCCTCCTCTTCTTTCTTCCCCTTCATTCCTTCCAATACAACTCTCTTCTTTATGTGTTCCTTTTATGAGACAATGAAGAACCATTTTTCAGTCCCAGCCAACAAAGAGGAATCAATTTTATTTATTTAACTTTGATGCCTCCTCTTGTTCATTCCCTCCCCTACCATTTCCATTTTGGAGTGACAGTTATACCTTCGACCTTCCACTTGTTCGGTAGTTCCACATTAGCTTCAACGAATTCCATCTTTTGCCAAAATTGTTTTCAATTGCAAATACATTATTTGAAAAATAAGGAGACCCATAAAGGATGACATATTAAATAGGTAGTATTTGGAAATCAAAGTCCATGTTAACATCCCAAGAGTTTACACACAAGTTCTAAATTCAAGAAAATAAAAGGAGAAATATTGTTTGTTGATGTTGATTATAGTTTTCCCAGGATGCTCTTGCATCAATAATCATAAGCAAGATGAGAGGATAATGAAGGTAGAAAGGTTTTGAAGATATATCATTGGAATGCATATCAGACTTAGTGAAGGAATGGAAGTCCCCTTTTGACCATAAAGGGAAGTAGACAATGACATAAAACAAAGAAGACTGAATCTTACATACCAAACGATGGGTGAAATAACCTTCAGATGACAATCATACAAGAAGAGGCTATGAATACCTTTGGAAAATGCATGCATATCTGTAGAGAGAAGAAAATACTAATGATATATTGTCTATAAGAGGACAATCACAAAATGTCTCCAAGAAGAAAGGAGACTTAGAAAGATGAGTAAAAATATAGAAAACTAATAGAAAACCGATATTCCTCGTACATACATCATGCACAAAAAAAACATTCTTCTATTTAGCTTCCAATTGTCATCTCTTCTTTATGTTGCCTACACAACTCTCTTCTATGTCACCACTTCCTATATCTAGAGTCATCCAACCTAGTTCTCCCTCACACAACCTTCCTTAACTTCTCAACCTCTTCTCTCTTTTAAGACACTGCTTCCTCTCCTTTCTGCCCCTTCATTCCTTCCAATGCAACTCTCTTCTTTCTGTGTTCCTTTTATGAGACAACGAAGAACCATTTTTTAGTCCCAGCCAAAAAAGATGAATCAATTTTATTTATTTAACTTTGATTCCTCCTCTTGTTCATTCCCTCCCCTACCATTTCCATTTTGGAGTGACAGTTATACCTTCGGCCTTCCACTTGTTCGGTAGTTCCACATTAGCTTCAACGAATTCCATCTTTTGCCAAAATTGTTTTCAATTGCATATACATTATGTGAAAAATAAGGAGACCCATAAAGGATGACATATTAAATAGGTAGTATTTGGAAATCAAAGTCCATGTTAACATCCCAAGAGTTTACACACAAGTTCTAAATTCAAGAAAATAAAAGGAGAAATATTTTTTGTTGATGTTGATTATAGTTTGCCCAGGATGCTCTTGCATCAATAATCATAAGAAAGATGAGAGGATAATGAAGGTAGAAAGGTTTTGAATATATATCATTGGCATGCATATCAGACTTAGTGAAGGAATGGAAGTCCCCTTTTGACCATAAAGGGAAGTAGACAACGACATAAAACAAAGAAGAATGAATCTTACATACCAAACGATGGGTGAAATAACCTTCAGATGACAATCATACAAGAAGAGGCCATGAATACCTTTGTAAAATGCATGCATATCTGTAGAGAGAAGAAAATACTAATGATATATTGTCTGTGAGAGGACAATCGCAAAATGTCTCCAAGAAGAAAGGAGACTTAGAAAGATGAGTAAAAATATAGAAAACTAATAGAAACAAAGGCATAATAATTACAAAGAATGAGAATAAGAATGTGATATTCATCTAAGGAAATGTATATGTTTCAAGGGTAGAAATAGAATAATTTATCTTACATACCAAAGGATAGGTGAAATAACCTTCATATGACAGTTATACAAGAAGAGGCCATGAATACCATTAGATAGTGCATGCATAGTGGTAGTGAGAAGAAAATACTAACGATAGCCCCATCTTGATAGTAAAGGGGGGTAGATAGTGGCATAGAATATAGAAGAATAGATATTACATACCAAAGGTTAGGTGATATAACCTTCATATGATAGTCATATAAGAAAATCCCATGAATACTGTTGGACAATGCTTGCATAGTGGTAGTGAGAAGAAAATACTAATGGTATACTGTTTGTGAGAGGAAAATCAAAAAATGTCTCTAAGAAGAAAGGAGGAGACTTAGAAAGATAGAGTAATAAGATATAAAAACAAACCAAAACAAAGATAGAAAAATAAGAGAAACAAAGGAAAAATAATAACAGAGTATGAGAATAAGAATGTGATAGCCACCAAAGGAAATGTTTAATATTTTAAGGGTTGAGTATAGAAGATGTAAGTGAGAATATTACATTTATATTTACAACAATGAATAGAAAAAATATACAAAAGTATGAACATAGTATGAACATAGTAGGTAATCCTTGTGATAGTCCAAAAAAGGAAAAACAATGAAGATGTGATAAAAATTATGCTGAAACTGTCATCAAAGAGAAGTGAGAAGTGAAATCCCCTCAAGTGTATCTCCCAAGTCTGGAATATGAGACTTCCCAAACAAATTCAAGATATCCATCAAATACTCATCCCCCAAATCAAGAACTAAAAGAATGATAGGGATATATGGTGAAGAACCTCATACGTAGAAAGCTTGAGGAAACAAAATTGGCTAAAAAGGTTGGGTTGTGAGTACATAGCCATGAAAATTAATTTATTGTAAAAAGAGAGGGGTTCCATGATTATAGATAAGATTTAGTATTCTCTATTGCATACCATGACACTATGAAGGTGAATTTGAAGAGAAAATCTACGTGGTTGATATATGGCAATGGCGAAGTAGTAAAATAAGTAGTATGCAGTCAAACTTCATATAATATATTGAAATGGAAAGAACATAAAAGTATGTTTGTGTCTCCCATGGCTATGAGAGATTGCATGGAAATCATTAACATTCATGAAATATTCAATTGATGAGAGTAAAAAAAGACCCTAATAAATTTGTATATGTGGCAAAAAACATGTCCTAAATATTTCCATATGCCTTAAAAGTTTCTTGAGTACTTTAAGCTTAATGTCTCACATGCCTCATAATCATCAAATAATGTTGACATGGTTGGATAACTAAAGATTAGTTTCTCCAATGTGTGGAGAGCATATAGGGTAGATTCGTGAGTACTCCAAATGGTTGAAAAGTTTTAGGAGGAGATTTTGATTTAGTTTGAGCAAATTGAGAGCATATTGGAACTGATTGAGGGACACCATTAATGGATGGTCAAAGTAGAAATCTTTTCTTTAATTTTCCACCATTTTAGAGCACTTTTTGGTCCTAGAAAATGGGGACACATTAGTTGGACACCTAAGGAAGGTTTAACCAATAATGCCAATGTAACACTTGTCATTTTCTCTTAACTAAATGTTCCTATGTTTTCGCAAGTTGATGCACAACATAAATCAAATCTTTAGACTTCAATTTTTAGTTGGTTTCTACTTTTTTGATGAATTATTAAAACCTAAAACAAGTTTCTCTCGCATCTATTTTGAATTGTAACTCATTTCAAGTGAGTTCTATTTTGAATTGTAACTCATTACAAGTGAGTTTCAGAATGAGAAGAAAATGGATGTGTACTACACCTACAAGCTCAAGGGTAAATGCACCAAGTTGCTGGACAAAAAAGTGGCCACATGATGAAAAAAAATCATGTAACCCAATTGTGTAATTTAAAATTTGAAACCACATGGCTCAGGGAAATTCAGCCTAATTTATTGCATTTAAAAAAAAGTTATTCATAACCCATACGGGTTATGAAGAACATTTTTTTTTTGTTTGGTCACTTCCAAGCTCATTTCTAGCATTGAAAACAACTTGACAGTGGCTCATACCTTCCCAAATACCACAAAACCCGAGTGCATTTCACTCTATTTATATCATTTTTTAAGATTTACACCAATTTGTAACAATGTCACATCGTCAAAGAGGTAAGAATTTGATTCTTTTGATTATTTTAGTTTGAATTTGAATTGAGGTTGGGTTTTTTCAATTGATTTGATTTTTGTTTATTAATGTTATTTCAAATTCTCAAAACAATCCCCGACGACAAAAAAGACAAGAAGGACCTCTTCTTGAACAACCACCAAAAGAAAACCCTCCAAATGTTGGACATGAAGAACAACAAAACCCTCAAAATGCTACTCCATAACAAAAAAAACCCTCAAAATTTCACTCCTCAACAACCACCGCCACCCCAAAACTCTCTGCGTCCTCCACTAGAACCTGTACATGCCACAAAAGAGGATCTTATAAATTTGCAAACACAAAACACTACTCAAATTACTATGATAGTGAATAGGTTGAGGTCCTCTACTCATGAGCACCACTCATCCCTTGCCACAACCCTATAATCAATGACCAATAGTGCCAAGGAGCTATCTAGAAAATTTATGAAATGGGGTTCATATAGGGATATATTTCCTGCATCTTATGTTGATGAGTTGTCATATGATGAGGTGAAAAGAAATGGCACAAGTAAAAATGACATATGTGCTCTTTTCATCGATCCTAAAACTAGTAACACCCTACTTACTGATACAAATAGGTTTCCTATACATTGGTGTGTCCACACTAGGATGAAAAACATATTTTGGGATAGGTTCATGGTATATGGTCTATGACCAACCACCTTGTATCAATTGGGAGGTGCCTCTATATTTCTTGAGAAATTTATATTGTGAGTTTGTCCTCAACTTGAAGTTGAATTACTTTGACATGCATAAGTTCCAGGGTAGAGGGAGAGGCTTTATGTAGGATAGACTTGGGGCTTAGAGGGTGGTAGAACCCTGACATAGGATGCATTTAGCTCCTAAACCAATGATTCCCATCACGGTCCCAGTAGCCCTAAAGGAGTCTATAGAGTTATAGATATTCAGGTGGCTATGTCATTGACTGATGTCATTGTTCAACATGACACACAATTAGTCAAACCAGAGGATGGATAAGCACCTGCGCCACTTCCATCATCATCAGATGCACCATTTGGCTTAGCCCATTCCATTGATCATATGTGTACCAACTTCCAAAATATATATTCTTGGGTAGATACTAATGCGAATGAGGATGGTTTGACATCCCATTCATGTACATATTACGGGACTAGATGTCATGCTTCCACTACCAAGGATGTGGCCCTCACTGATGACGTGATGACCATGGTGATTTTTGGTTGAGAGAAGATGCAGGTGTGTTTATTTGTATTTATGACATGTTATTAAGTAATCACCTAAATCTTATAAAATAAATAAATGTTTATTTATATAACAATTTAAAGTGATATATGAATAATATGTATTGCAGGGTATAACAAGTCATGCGAGTACACCATGTAGTGTTCGTTCCACTCCACGTGCACGTGTAGCTTCGACACTAGAGGTTAATATTTTTAAGTATTGTTAAAAATAGAATAATATATTGGTTTCATAATATTTTTTGTTAATATTTAGTAACTCTCTTATGTATATTTATTTGGTATTTTATAGGGCTTGTTAGGGTCTTAGATGTCCCAAGTTGATGATGTCACACTTTCGACCATTCACTTTGGCCTAGAAAGCTTTGTGGTATGATATTTTGTACAACTCTTATTTTTAATTTTAATTGAACCTGTGCGAGTCATTTAGATTTAGTTTTTTTTTACTTATATTTAATATTATATTTTCATTTCTCTTATGTTAATTTTGTTTCTATTAGGTTACCCCACCTAGCTCAAGGACATCTCGTGTGCGAAAGGCATCTTCTAGCATACCGAGACAGAGAAAGATATCCTCACGGACACCCAAAAACTAAAAGGTACAATTTAAATTTATTTGTTGAAATGTATTATAATTAAAAATGTACATGTAGATTGATGAATGAACCTGATTTATTTGTTCTATATATATAAATAATTGGGGCTTACAGAATTGATGAATACACCTGATGTAACAGAGGTTCAAGAGAGGGAAGAGGTAAAATTTTCATTTTCACTTTCAATTGCATTCTTGTTTGTTCAAAATCTCTAAATCCTTCCTCTATGACTATAATATTTATTATCATTTTTTATACAAGAAATGGTGATAGTTGCTTCATCAATGATGATGCCTCCTAAGAGCACATGAGAACCATATGAGGCTTTGGTATGCATTTTTTCTATATATGTGAAACATATGTGTTTAGATACAAGTACATGCATTTTAAGTTTTTTAGTGTTTTTCAACAACTTTGGGTTATTAACTTGTATGAATTGTCTTTTACCTACTACAACCCCCTTTGCAACTTCTCATAGATCCTCTACCATTTCATTTTTTAGAAGTCTCAATCATCAAAGATGGGGTCCAACACAACAGAGGGAAGAGGTATGTTTGTCTTCTTAGTTGAAACCCTCTTGTTAACTCCTTTTGGATTTCTTTCTTGTTTGTTTGAAAGCCCTAATTCCTTCCTATATGACTATAAAATATTTTATCATTTACCATATAGGAAATAATCATAAATGATTCATCATTGAATGTGCCTCCTATGAGTATAGGAGATCCATCTTAGGCTCTGGTATGCATTTATTTTTTATTCCATGCATTTTTAGTTTTTTAGTATTTCTCGACATATATGTTATTAACTTGTATTAATTTCATTTTACATGTTACATCCCCCTTCAAAACTTCCCACAAATCCTCTACCTTTCCATTTTTTTAGGAGTTGCATTCACCCAAGAAGGGGCCCATCAACTTTACTACATAGTCCAATAGCAAAAGAAAGACATGCGATAATCAATAATTCAACTACAAATAAATTACATTTTGGTATTTAGTTATTCTGATGTTAATTTGAGAAGATATATGATTCAAAATTTGAATTGTTCTTGTGCATCCACATACAGAGCCACGTACTGCTTCGATGAGGCTCAATTTTTATGATCCACCATAGTCATAGATATTGATAAAGACCTATAGTTCTAGTTGTGGTCATTGAAGGACCAATTTATGCATATATTCAATATTTGTATTGCATTTATCCACCTTGACATGGCACATGCCACATTTTTGTAATTCTATTATTGACTTGGCATTTATGCCATTTTTGTATATGTACATAATTATTGTTCATTTATATATATATATATGAAAGTTGATATTTGATCCAATTTGTTCATTGTGTGCATATCTTTGTACTTCAAAACTTAGTTATTTACAATTGAAATGTGATTCAACTTGTTCATTATGTGTATGTCTTGATACTTTGAAATGTACATATTTATAATTTAAATGTGATCCAATTTGTTAATTCTATGCAAATCATATGGCGTATACTTTTAAATGATTATTTAATATAATAGAATGCAAGCATGTTTATTGTTTGATTCATAGTGTCCTTAGATTAAAAGTTAAAAGTCATATCTTAGATTATGCATTGAAGAGTTACATTTATACAAAAGTATAGGGAAAAGAGAGAATGAATAAAATGTATGACATTTGTTGGTGTCATCATATAGGATTTCAAGCTAGATCATATTACATCATTCTACCATTAAAGGAAAGTTTTTAGTACAATTAGAACCGTACAATCTAGCCTCTATGAATCATTCCATCCAAGGTTGCTCAAGAATGAGGCCTCAAATATCAATCCATAGCTCTCTAGTCATGGAGTGCAAAAGTTTGAAATGGAGGCCCTCAGATTGACCTAGTTAGTGCATATACAAGTATACCATGAAATGAGAGATTCAATGCATGAAAATGAGATCTACTCTATATGATAACAATGCATAAAATAAATTAATCTAGATGATAACAATGAATGATTAATCTATAAAGGAAATATGCAAATCTAATCTATGAAAATAGACATGAATCTAATCTACATGAGTAGCCATGAATGCAAGAAGAAGAAGACAAGAAGAGAGAAGTTGCAATATCCAAGCTCAAGTGCCCAAATCCTCCTCCAAAATTGCTCTCCAAACCTGCAGCATAACAATACTATGAAAACCTAATATGAAAATGAGAAAGAGAGATTTCCTTTTAAAGGGCAATGTATGGTTTGAGATTAAGAGGCAAAAATCAAAGGCTATGATTAAGAGGCAAAAATCCCACCACTTAGGAGGATGTTGAGAAAAAGGGATTTTTATTTAATTTATTGCCTTTTTCATCAAATAAAGTGTTTTAAGTCGGGATTTTTATTTATTTAATTAAAAGAGGGGTTTTCATTCAATTAAATAAATTAGAAGAATTTTATTTAATTAAATGGGGGAAATTGAATTTAATTAAATAAGAGAAATATTATTTAATTAAAAGGGAGAAATTTACTTTAATTAAATAAGATAAATGTTATTCAATTAAAAGGGAGATTAAATCTTTTAACTAAATAAGATAAATTTTATTTAATTAAAAAGAAAATTAAATATTTTAATTAGATACAAATGATCAAACCTTAGGAAATATTGAAATAATTGAGACTTATGAGACAAGGACACTCAACGAAAATCAATAACAGTCAACACACAAAGAAAATATCATGACATAGCACAAGCATTAAGTGTTGTGTTTAAAAATTTAAGTGTGTTAACTGATACTGAGTTCCTAGGATAACGATTGAATGCTTGCAAGCAGGCAAGACCACATGACAAAATGGGGTAAGACCAAACTGATAAGTGTTGAAAAACACTTGATGTCAAAGGTTGTATTGAAAAATACAGTTGGGGTGGTGTTGAAAAATACCATTTATGAGATGTTCTAAAGACTAATGCATCCAAGAGACCAAAGCTAATACAGTTATGCCCCCTAAACAAAGACAAAAACCAATTCCAAACCAAGGCAACAAGGACAAGGCATGATGGAGAAAGGCTAAGTGTTGAGGTCACGCACTAAGAAATAGGGGTGCAAAGGCCTCAAGTAGCGCCCATTTCTAGGTTTTCACCACTTGGATTTTATTACAATTTTTTATTTTATTATTTTTTTTATTTTTTCTTCTTTTTTTTAGGACTTTTTATAAAAAAAAAATTTTAATTTTTGCTACCAAGGTGCCTGTTTCCAGGTTTTCACCAAGGCACTTTTTCTATTTTTTTGAATTTTTTTTATTTTTTTATATTTTTGAAATATATAATTTTTTTGGAGATATATCAAAGCGCCCATTGCTAGGTTTCCACTAAGATGATCATTTTTTCTGGGCATTTTCTGATTTTTAGAATTTTTTGATAATATATCATTTTTTTGAATTTTTTCAGGATCAATAATTATGTACAAAGGATGCCCCCAGACAGAATGGGCATCGAATTCTCAAGCAAGATCACATCGTGCAGTCCCAATATTTAGCAAGGTGGAGGACATGAGAGATTAGCAAGCTGGTGGAAGAGATGGAAGATAGGAGAATGAAGGAGAATGAAGGGAAGAAATCCTCAAAGGAAAACTCCTTAAGAGTACCCAAGCTAGGGAAAAGAAAGAAACACCATGTAAAGCACATTTGGACAAGAATGAAAGGCCAGCATAGGATAAGTCACAAAATCGTAATGCAAGAGAAGGAAAGGATGCAGTCCAAAGGCGTAGATATGTCAAGAGGCTTCATAGCGCTGTGTTTTACTCTCTTTGTTTCTCTTTTTTTTTTATTAGATCAAGACCAAAGGGGAAAAGGATAGTGATAGGAGAAAATGAATGGAGGAATATAGAGATGAAGGCTAAACATGGAAGGAATGAAAGCAAGGTCATCGTAAGATAGCTCACAAGATAGTCTAAATATTCATGTATAGATCAACATTGTCAAGATCAAAGAAAGAATACAGAATGCATGAAAGATGTAGAAGAACTATGCATGATGCCTGATTGCCAGGTTTTCATCACGGTACTTATCCAAGGTGCCACAAGGGAGTGGTTTTCACCATAGGATGAAATTATTTCTCTTTAATTTTATTTTTATTTTTATTTTTATTTTTTATTTTTTATTCTTTTTTTTTTTTTTTGGAAGAAGGCAAGCTTTTTAGATAATTCTCCTTGAAAGGATAAACCATGATATGCCAAGGATTCAAAATTATATGCTCAAAGATGTTGATAGGGAAAAGAAGATAAAAGAAAAAAAATGGAGGATAAGGTTTTATGCAAAGCGAGTGAGGTTGGAAGATAGGAGGAATAGACAAATGAGGAAAAAGGATAGAAGGTAGAAGGATAGTGAATGGAAGGATTGTGAAAGGGTAGACAAAAA
>MU225459.1:1182099-1195702 GCA_018584345.1 Thuja plicata | reverse complement strand
GATTAATCTATGAAAGGAAATATGCAAATCTAATCTATGAAAATAAACATGAATCTAATCTACATGAGTAGCCATGAATGCAAGAAGAAGAAGACAAGAAGAGAGAAGTTGCAATATCCAAGCTCAAATGCCCAAATCCTCCTCTAAAATTGCTCTCCAAACCTGCAGCATAACAATACTATAAAAACCTAATATGAAAATGAGAAAGAGAGATTTCCTTTTAAAGAGCAATGGATGGTTTGAGATTAAGAGGCAAAAATGAAAGGCTATGATGAAGAGGCAAAAATCCCACCACTTAGGAGGATATGAGGAAAAAGGGATTTTATTTAATTTTCATTTAATTTATTACCTTTTTCATCAAATAAAGTGCTTTAAGTGGGGTTTTTTATTTATTTAATTACAAGAGGGGTTTTCATTCAATTAAATAAATTAGAAGAATTTTATTTAATGAAATGGGGGAAATTGAATTTAATTAAATAAGAGGAATTTTATTTAATTAAAAGGGAGAAATTTACTTTAATTAAATAAGATAAATTTATTCAATTAAAAGGGAGATTAAATCTTTTAATTAAATAAGATAAATTTTATTTAATTAAAAAGAAAATTAAATCTTTTAATTAGATAAAAATTATCAAACCTTAGGAAATATTGAAATAATTGAATAATTGAATTAATTACAATTTGATCAAGGAAATTGATTTGAATTGAAAATATTGCAAAGCATTGATTCAGGAATTTGATAAAATGATAATGATAAATGGGGCCCACAGTCTAGGCGACCATTTTAGGGTGCATACAATGTTTATAAAAGAATGAAATTTAGGTAGAAGTGCTATCAACACCGCCAAATTTTTGTTGTTGGAACGCGCATTGGGATGATCAATTTTATATATCTACCATGTTATTTGTAATACATAACACACAATCAAATGATATGCGTCATATTCGGTACATAAGGAGAAACCCTAAAAGTGGGATTTTAATTTAATTCTAATTTGGGAATAGATATCCAACCATATGGTATGCACCTAATCTCAATCCAAAAAAAAATCTTAGTATTTAGATTTGCTTCTACGTTGCAATTATGCGATGGCCCATCTAGACGCATATGACCTTCTGGCATACGCTTGTATTAAGAAAAGAATATGGAGAGTAGAATTGATATCATTGGTTGGGATATTTTTTAGAGTCTGGCATGGCCATTTGTGCGATAAATTGACATGTCAGTGTGTCAGATGTGATGTCCCGACTTTCCTCTCTAAGTAATTTATGCTTTTACTCGATTGTCATCGCCAACATTCAACTCCCAATCACAGACCCTAGATACCATTGGATAAATTTTTTGGACACCTTTTGACATGTTTCAACACATAAAATGTCAATTAGGTCTATTTGAATCTTTCCTAGGATATTCGAGTAAATTTTTTGGTTTGGGAGAGTTCTTAGAGGGTAGGTGCTTTAAAAAATAGGCCTAATTGGTCCTTAAATACCTGAAATCAAAATTTTTTGACCAAGTTATTCCAAAACATGACATGTCAAGTTTGAGATATGTTAGGTGTCTCCCAAATGATTATCTAAAAAGTTCAAGTTTTAATATCTGATGTCAACGTGTTAGAAGTTATGAACCAAAAAATCTATTTCAAAGGCTACTAGGAATAAACCCTCATTGTGAAGGAAGCCCATAGCGTGTTCTATTTATCGTGGGCACAAATTGACAAAATGATTGCATTCAGTTGGGTGGGTTTACCCTAGGCATGGTGACACAACCAAGAAAAAGAGGAATCTCAAAGAGATCAATCCAATCCTTGCAACATGAGTCACACAATAGAAATAACTCAAATTATGGAGAGATATGCAAGATGAGCTTTTGTATTATCATCAAGAAATCAAATACAATGGATATGCAACATGCAGTTTTACATTCTAGGAATACTTTCCTAATTGCATATATAAATCCTTACAAATATCCTAGATTTGAACTACATCCAAATAATCTTATGAGATCTGCCCCCTTAGGAACAAATGCATCAGCTTATATAGCCTTTGCAAGCATCAAGTTGGCCAAGAGAGATTACATTTCCCAATCAGAAGAAAATGTATTACAAAATATAGGTCAAGACCCAAATCATAAGTATCTCCCTCAAGTCAATGAAATATCAATCGTGATCCATCAAGTAGGTCGGCCAGAAATGTATTAACATCAAAAAATGCACTGTGAAGCTTCATTGAATAGAAAATTACTTTGCAATATTGGAAAACACAAATTGGTCATGAAACATGAAGAATAATTAAGTCCCACCATGAATCTGCAAGATCTCTTACAAAAATTAACCAAAAGAGATGTGAACCTAGGAGAAGGTTCTGAAAGATTCCAAGAACATGCCATCGGGTTTGCGGCTACAACAAATCCAATCTCAATGAATGTTGAAAGAAAATCAGAGGTTGAACTAACAAGAAAATTAAAAACAAATATTTTTGGTTGATGCAAGATTGCAAAGTAACCAAGATACTCCTACATCAAACACTTGGGGTTATTTAAAAAGTGAGTCTCTCACTTTCCCGAGGCTAAAGGAAAGCCAAGATGGTCATCCTCAGAATAATAAATCCATGAAGAATCCTAAATTGGTTTGTCTCTCCATTTCACAATATATTCTTTGTATTGCTTGTTTCTTGTACTTCTACCAATTATGCTATCCAAAATCTCTGCTATCTCATCCATCTGCTTCTTAAGATACTACTTTTCAACATCTGTTTCATCACCTTCACAAAGATTTGAGTCATGATACTCATACAAATAAAAAACATTAAATATAGGAGAAATATCCATGTCATCTAGTAACTCAACTTCATATGCATTCCCTGAATCAAATTTCTTCAATATCTTACAGGGTCCAAACTTCCTCATCTTTAGCTTGTTATGTGTCCCAACTCGCAATATACCCTTCTACAAATATACCATTACTTCATCTCCTACTTCAAATACCTTATGTCTCCTTTTCATGTCATCTCTCTCCTTATACTTCTGGTTCATATCTTCCAAATGTTGTTGGACTTGATTGTGTAATCCATTCATGTGCTCTAAAAAATTTTCTGCTTCTGCACTCCTCTTGACTTCATGAATGATATCCCTTAATTTTGATACTTCCTTAGGATTCATGCCAGTAACTATCTAAAATAGTGTCTTCCATTTACTCCTATTCATATAATTATTCAATGCAAACTCTTTTTGTGCGAGAACTAAATCCAATTCCCTGTCTTCTCTCCAACCAAAAATCTCAGTAAATCACCCAAACTCATGTTTACTACCTCTATTTTTCCATCATATTGCGGATTAAATGTAGAACTAAAATTCAATTTACTATTCATATTCTTCCAAGGTGTCCTCCAAAAATAACCAACAAAATTACTATCTATGTTTGAAACTATACCCTTTGGTAACCCATGCAATCTCACAATTTCTCTGAAAAACAAATCAAGCTATATGTACTGCATATGTTGTCTTCTTACAAGGTATTAGATGAACCATCTTTGAAAATATTTCTACTACCACAAATATAGAATCATTACCTCTTGATGTTCTCGGTAATCAAAGCACAAAATCCATACTAATATCTTCCCAAGGTCTAGTTGAGATTGTCAAAGGTGTATACAATCCAGTATTATGACTACTTCCCTTAGAAAATTGACAAATTTTACAATTCTGATCAAAATTCCTTGCATCCTTATAAATATGAGGCCAAAAATAACTTTCACTAACCAAATCCATTGTCTTATCAATTCCAAAATGTCTAGCTAATCCTCCACAATATTTCTCCTTAACCAAGTTATCTCTCATTAAACTCCTAGGTGTACATAACTAAGTTCTACTAAATAACATACCTTCCTAAATGAAATAATCCAACCACTTACTTTAGTCTATTATAACAGGTTCTCTGCAAGCTTTCCAAGGTTCTATAAAATCAGGGTCATCCTCATACAAAGTCTTCAACTCATCAAATCTTAATATTCCAACTCTCATCTTTGTCAGCAAATTCCTCCTTCTACTCAAATCATCAAGAACCTTATTTGACTTCCCACTCCTATGCTTCAACACAAATGTATAAATCAACAATAATTTAACCCATCTCATATGTCTCTAATTTAACTTACTTTGACTATTCAAACATTGCAATCCTTGATGATCTGTATACAATACAAACACCTTAGTCAATAAGTAATGTCTCCACTTCTTCAAAGCTTGAACTATGGCATAGAATTCCTGATCATAAACTGAATACTTTCACTTGGAATCATTCAAATTTTTAATGAAGTAATAAATTGGTCTTCCTTCTTGAGTTAGTACTTATCCAATTTCATTTCCACTTGCATTACAATCCACTTGAAATACCTTACTAAAATCTAGTAAAGATAACACGGGTTGTTCTGTCACCTTTTTCTTCAACAACTCAAAACTCCTTTGTGCTCCATGTGACCACTTGAATTATTTCTTATCTCTTCTCATTGTCTCAGTCATAGGATTACAAACCAAACTAAAATTCATAATAAACTGCTGGTAAAACCTAGCCAATCCATGAAATGATCTCACCTCCCCAACACTGTTAGGTGTAGGTCACTCAACAATTCCTCTAACCTTCTTAGGATCCATCTTTAATCCTTCAGCAGATATCACAAAACATAAGTACATTATTTATTCTCTCATAAAAGAAAACTTCTTGATGTTTATCAACAATTTTTCTTCCCTTAATCTTTGTAATACTTGTCTCAGATGCAACAAATGATCATCTTTACTCTTACTTAAAATTAGAATGTCATAAAGGTAAACAATCACAAACTTACCCAAGAATTTCTTCAATGCCTCATTCATCACTCTCATGAAAGTACTTAGTGCATTAGTCAATTTGAAAGGCATTTCCAACCATTAATACAATCCTTAATTTGTCTTGAATGCATTTTTCCACTCATCACCTTCTCTGATTCTAATATGATGAGAACTACTCTTTAGATCAATCTTTGTGAAATACTTCATTCCACTCAAGTAATCCATTATATCATCAATCCTAGGTAAAGGAAACCTATACTTCATTTTAATCTTGTTTATTATCTCTTGAATCAGTGCACATTCTTCATTCTCCATTCTTCTTCGATGCTAACACTGTTGGCACTACATAAGGACTCAAACTCTCTCTGATCAAACCTTTCCTCAATAACTCTTGCACTTTCTTATTCAATTCTTCATTCTCTATAGGTGTCATCTGATTCACTGCTTTATTAGGAAAACTAGCTCTAGGGATTAGATCCATGCAGTTAATAATACTCCTAATAGGAGGTAATCCATCAGGTACATTAGTTGAGATTATGTCTTCATACTCTGTCAACAATTACTTTACTTCTTCAAGATATTCCTCTACTGATGCTAAATAAGAGTTCTTAGGAATCAAAGCATAACACATATTATCACTTTTAAAACCATCTAAGAATTTCCTTCCTTCAACCAAAAAAATTCTAACACTATTGAAATTCTCATTTTTAGGAGTCTCCATCAAAGGCATCAATACTTATTTCATCCCATTAGCCACAATAGTACATGTATTATTTCTCCCACCATGTAAATCTTGTCTATCATACTTCCATGGCCTACTCAACAACATATGACCCATATCCATAGGCATTCTATCACACAAAAATCCATCATAATAAGATCCAATCTTTAATTTCACTAGACTATTCACTTACAAGTATCTTATGTTCATCCTTAATTCATGCAATCTGATAGGGCTTTGATTGTTTCAATTTATGCAATTGCAACTTATCCATCAGCTCCTTGGAGGATAGGTTATCAAAATTACCACTGCCAATGATCACCTTGAAACACTTTCCTTCCACTTTGCATCTTGTTTTTAACAAACTTCTCCTCAGCAATGATTCATGATCAGTCTCTTCATGACATAGGGCTCTCCTTATCATTAGAAATTCTCCATCCCCAGACCGGTTAAAAGATTCACTAGGATCTTCTTGCACAAAAGCATTTTGGCCACTATTCTCAGCCTTCTTTCCATAACTCCCTTGAGTACATTCTAAAGCTTTATGTCCTTCACCACCACACGTGAAACATGTTCCTCTAAACATCCTCTTTTCATCTCTCTTGTAGCTACTTGATCCACCTCCTCTCTGGAAATTTATTTCATATCTTTGGTATGAGATCTCTTCCTTGAATTTGGTCTTGCCTTTGTTTTGATATGAATAAGATCTACCTCTTTGGGATCTACCACCACTTCCTCTTTGTCTCTGTTCATGTCTCTTGGTCAATTTCTCCTCAGCTTTAAGGGCATATTGGTAAGCTTCCTCTAGACTTTGCAATTTAACCAAACTGATCTCTTCTTTAATTGAT
This sequence comes from Thuja plicata, assembly GCA_018584345.1. Lineage (NCBI taxonomy): Eukaryota > Viridiplantae > Streptophyta > Pinopsida > Cupressales > Cupressaceae > Thuja > Thuja plicata. The sequence continues at coordinate 1,189,314 of MU225459.1, read as the reverse complement.
GTCCTCAAACCATTCATGGTACCTTATAACCCTCTCAACGTCATCATCAGTATGTTCAGATCTTATATCCAATCAATAGAATTCTTAGGTATAGCCTTTCAAATTAAGATCATTATGCTTTATATGTTGCAAATTCCTAAACAAACTCACTTGATAATCATCATGTAAGAACTTGGCCTTCAATTTTTTCACCATCCTATCCCATGATTTGATTTTTTCTTTGCCTCTTCTTTGTATACCGGTCTACAAATGTTACCACCATCATTATGCATGTCCTCTCAACTTTGTGCGAACATATTTCACCTTCTTATCTTCATCAGTACCATCATAATCAAAGTACTTCTCCATCTCTATGATCCAGTCAAGTAATTCATTTGAATCCAAGTTACCATGATAATCAGGTGGATTGAAATATGGTCTTTCTTTAACTTTGGTTAGGGATTTTATGAATCTATCATCTCCTTGTTCAAGTTCAAGGGGTGTGCTTCACCCTCTTCAGCTATTTCTTTATTTGTTTCCTCCTCAACATCACTTACATCTTCAATATGTCCACCTCTTCTCTGGGTCGTTTCAACAACATACAATCTAGTTGTAATATATCTCAACATATCCAACACAACTAGATCTTCATCTCTCCTTCCACCCCTAACATTTCCTCTCTGATTCATCCTAAATGAATCCTCTACAATTTAGGGTCAGATACTCTCTCTACCACCCCACAAAAAATCAATCCAAGACTTCACAAGCTCAGGAACCATGATCTACAACAATAGAATAAAAAACAAGCTCTAATACCACTTGATGCAACCAAGGATAAGAGGAACATCAAAGAGATCAGTCCAATCCTTATAGAACAAGTCGCATAATTGAAACAACTCAGAATATGCAGAGATATGCAAGATCAACTTCTTTATTATCATCATGAAATCAAATACAATGGATCTGCAACGTATAATATTACATTCCAGGCATATAGACCTAATTCTAGATAAAAATCCATATAAATATCCTAGCTTTGAACTACAACCAGATAATTTTATGTGATCTTCCCCTTAGGAACAAATTCATAAGCTTATAAAGTCTTTGCAAGCATCAGGTCAGCCAAGAGAGATTACATTTCCCAATGAGAAGAAAACATATTACAAAATATAGGTCAAGACAAAAATCATAAGGATATCTCTAAAGTTGATGAAATATGAATCATGATCCCTGAAGTAGGTAAGTCACAAACGTATTAACATCAAGAAATGCGTCGTGAAGCTTCATCCAACAGAAAATTCCTTTGTGAGATAGGAAAAGAAAAACTGGCCATGAAAAATGAAGAACAGTTAAGTCCCATCATGAATCTAAAAGATCTCATACACGAAGCAACCAAATGAGATGTGAACCTAGGATAAATTTTTGAAAGAGTCCAGAAACATTTCATCGGGTTCTCGACTACAACAGATCCAATCGAAATGAACGTTGAAAGAAACTTAGAGACTGCACTAATAGGAAAATAGAAAACAAATTTTTTTAGTTGATGAAAGATTTGCAAGGACCCAAGATGCTCCTACATCACATGGTCCCACTTTTCCTCTCAGCACACCAGAATGCTCAGCGACACACCCTATCAATGATGTCCTTTGTGTACCCTAAGTGCAAAAAATTATCAAAATTTGACAGACTATTTCTTGCAAAATGTGCCACCTATGCATGATATATTTGAGCCTATAGGGTCATGTTATGTACCTCTACAAGAATCTATCTTAGTTTTTGAATACTTGGATTCATTTTTTTAGGGCAACAATTTTTCTACTCATGCAAAAAGTGTCAGATGCACTTAGTGCAAAGTTGCCAAGTAGCCCATATCGCGTTTTGATCATTGTGGGAATGAATCAACACATTTATCACATTTATTTTTTTGGTTTTACCCTAGGCTCAATCCTACTTTTCCTCTTGGCAAGCCGAAATGCTCAACGACATACCTACTGACAATGTCCCTTGTGTACCCTAAGTGCTAAAAATTATTGAACTTTGAAAAATTGTTTATTGGAAACCATGGCACCTATGAATAATCTGTTTGAACCTATAGGTTTATCTTAGGCCCCTTTACAATAAAATATCTCATTTTTTGAAGACTCTGAGTCATTTTTGCAGGGCAACACTTTTTCTATTCATGCAAAAAGTGTCAAATGCTTAGTGCAAAGTTGACAAGTAGTCGATATTGTGTTCTCTTTGTCATGGGCACAAAATGAAACCTTGATCATGTCCTCTTGGGTGGTTTTACCCTAGAAATGGTCCAAATTTTCCTCTCGGCATGCCAAGACGCTCACCGACATACCCTACCAATGATGTCCCTTGTGTACCCTATGTGCAAAAAAATATCAAACTTTGACGGACTATTTCTTGCAAACCATGGAACCTGTGCATGATCCATTTAAACCTATAGGGTCATGTTATGACCCTCTACAATAAACTATCTCAATTTTTAAGACTCGAAGTTGTTTTTGTAGGGCATCAATTTTGTGTTCATACAAAAAGTGTTAGATACACTTAGTGCAAAGTTGCCAAGTAGCCCATATCATATTTTGTTCATCATGGGCATGAACCAACACCTTGATCATGTATGGTTGGGTGGGTTTAACCTAGGCATGGTCCCACTTTGCCTCTTGACACGTCAAAATTCTCAACGACACCCTACTGATGATGTCCCTTGTGAAGTTGAAGTGCAAAAATTATCAAACTTTGATGAACTATTTCTTGCAAACCATGACACCTGCCAATGATCTATTTGAACCTATAGGGTCATTTTAGGATCCTCTATAATAAATTGTCTTACTTTTTAATTGGAGTTGGTTTTACAGAGCAACAATTTTTTTGTTAGTGCAAAAAGTGTCAGATGCACTTAGTGCAAAGTTTCCAAGTAGCCCATATCATGTTCTGTTCATCGCGGGCATGAACTAAGACCTTGATCGCATCCCGTTGGGTGGGTTTAATGTTGGCACGGTCCCTCTTTTCCTCTTAGCACATTGGAACGCTCAGTGGCATACCTTAGCAATGATGTTGCTTACATTCCCTAACTGTGTAAAATCATAAGAAGTAAGAGACACGTGTGAGCCTATGTCAGATGACAATGATGAATACTTTCCATCTACTAGTAGCTAGATTAGTGATAGAAGCTCTTCAGTGCACATGTACAATGAAAAACAATTGAGACAAAGAAGTAACAAGTGTTGTGGAATTATCCACTGATAAATATGAAACGAAGCCTCAAATTGGCTCATTATCAGGCAAACAATATGGTCATGCACTTCATTCTAGCACCAAAAATATTTCAATTAGAAATGCTTATTCATCAACAACCTTGCATTTACACAACTTGGGAATCCAGGTTACTCATGTTGGGCATGATCCCTCAAAATTCTTATTGATTTATGTTTTCCTTCGGCTCAAGGATGGTTGCGAAGGTTTTGAAGGAAGGCTCATCAGATATGTTTTCAAATTATAGTGTACTTGATGAATAGAATGGGGAATGTTCATAGAATGTAATAGTGGAGTCACTATGGGTAGTGTGATTTTTGTGGGGAATGGAAAATTCTAGGCCAGGTAAAATTAAATTGGGTGTAATACTCAAGTAGAGGGCTTCAACATGTAGGTATCTTATCATAACTCTTCATTCCATTCATCAGTGCCTTAATGTAATTGGTCATTTTCATATCTTCATTTTGATGACATGCTTCTTTTAATACTTCCACTCATCCTTCCTCTTTTCTTTGAAGAAGCTTCTAGAAGAGACTTCCTACTTGTTTTCTTCACTGAGCTCCTCGTGGCCTTCATAAATTAAATAAAGTGGGCATCCCCCAAATACTCTATTGTTTCTTAATAAAACAAAGGGGCAGTCGTCTATAGTCCAAGGTTTTAATTCAGCTGAAAAGTGGAGAGCTTCTCAAGGTATTGATCTCTTTTGTAAAGTTCCTAATTTATCTCAAGGTTCTTGTTTAGGTGAAAACCTCCCTGGAGGTCCAAAGATAGACCCGCAGATTTCTCAAATTGGAAAAAGGGTAGCATCAATTTTGGAAAGAGTATCCCAATTGAAGAGAAATGGAAATTCTAGTGAGTATAAAGTTATTGTGGGGTTTGTAAAGGGTGTCTTCATAATATATTTGTCTGATCTAAAGTGTTTTTTTATCCATTTGAGTGTAGAGAACCATGGAGCTCACTTCATTGGTGTTTGTTGCCAAGTTGCCTAGTAATCTTGTGAAGGTGAGTTGGGGGTTCATGAAAAGTGGCAAAGAGGGGTTGATTGGAAGCCCACAAAATATGAATTTAAGACCTTTTGAGTCCTTTTAAGGTTTATTTAAACATGTGCTTGGGCTTGGGCTTGATGCCCTAGTTTAGTTTCATTGAAGTTGGGGCTTGCAAATGGAGGAACAAACATAGACCTTGCAAGAAATGTAATAACATGTGACTTGTGAAGGTTTTGAGGGCTTAGGAAGACCTAATTTAATGTGTTTGAGGTGTTGGTAGAGTTTGGAGAGGTTTGGGAGTGACATATTTAAGAAACCCTCATTGTATGCAGGCCTAGAAGGCCTAAAAGTGAGATTGGTGTGTTGGGTGCATTTGTGAGAGTGCTTATTGATATAAATTATGGATTTGGTCAATTTGAACCCTATCTAGGCTAGTGAATCGATAAAAAATGATCTAAAACCTTTCTATTAGAATTCAAAGAATTCTATCACCAAGCTCCACTGTACGTAAATAACTTGTTATAAAAGAAAAGAATGGAGAAACAACTCATAATGATCTGAAAGATAAAATATCCATTCAAAGAGGGAATAATAATTACAATGAGATCAATCCTTAGAAAGAAGATCAAAACCCTAAAAAAGGGAGAAACCTAGGTTACATGATAATAATTAATAAAGAACTACTTATTATATGCATAAAGTTTAGCTTAAGTGAACTAGATATAATAAGTGACTTTAATAATTAAATAAAATGATTTAATTAATAAGTAAATTAACTTATTGCTCTAACACTCCCCTTAAGATAAACTTAGTCAGAAGCTAAAAACCTAGAAACAACTATTGAATGCAAGAAAGGGTTCCTGACAACATGGCCTAAGGTACCCAAGTACAAAAAATCTCTTATAAAGAGGAGAAAATGAGAAAACCCAATGGGAAAAACCCCTCTTTAAAGAAATGAATCCTAGTGAAGGATTGAAGAAGCCTCCAAACTAGAGAATGTCCCCACAAATAGGAACACAAGAAGAACATGAAGAACACCACTAAAGCATGAAGTCGCAAATAGTGTCAAATAATAACTGTTGGAACCTCCACTGAAATAGAATCTGATCAGGTAGAGAAGACTGTAATCTATATGAGTGCCCTCAAATGACACTTCTTGAATCAGGATGGAAAACAAAGGAAAACATCAAAACTCAAAGATATAGATGGAAAAAAAACACCAAAGTTTGAAGAGCTTATCAAAAGATGGAAGGATGCCTCCAAAATAACAATGAAACAGTGTCCATATGGTAAATGATCCATCTCATAGAAATGCATAGGTACCCAGCCACTGCATCCGCCTAGTACGTAGGAAAAAATAATTAATACATAGCTCACTTCATCGAACCAAGGAAACATTAGAACCTGTAGACACCCTAAAATGGACAAGCTTGCGACTTTACATTAAAAACACTGATTTTCATCTATTAATTAATGGTTTTTTAATCATTAATTAATCAACTATTTTCATCTAAAAATCATTCCCCAAATCATCTAATCAAATTCCCAAAATTAATTAAATAAATAATTTTATTTAATTAATTAACCTTTAATTGATTAATTACCATTAATTAATTAATTCAATTCAATTTCCTATAGTTTAAATTCAAATATTTAAACTTACTAATTAAATTATTCCAATTAAATTAATTTAATTTCATCAAATAAAGCAATTCTAAATAAAAAAGAATTCAATTATCTCACATGTTGAAAACTTTAATTAAAATAAATAAATTAAATATTCATTTATCTTCAAAGAGATAACTCCAATCAGATCACATGGGTTACTCCACCCATCTCTCCAGTTCACATGGGTAACTTCACCCACCTCTTCAATTCAAAAAGGTAACTCACCATTAGCTCTTCAGTCAACCAAACTCTATCTCCTCTTTACCAAATGAAGAGGTGGAGTTACTGATGGCTTCTCTAGTTCCTTTTGATCTCAACCGTTCATCTCCCTATCTCTGGGATTGATCTCAACCATTCATTTCATCCTCAATTCCTATATAATAACCCTTCATAGCCATTTGAAGGATCCAGGATTTCAAGCTCTCGTGCGCCATTACTATGTCAGTTTGGTTCTAGCATTCAAGCCATCTTACAAACACACACTCATTTCAATTAGAAAATTCTCGACACTTCTCAAGTCATAGACACTGCCCATACCAATATTGAGCATCAAGAACAACATTTCGGAAGGAGTAGAGAGAGACAATAGAAGCTTCAAGCACTTTGGGGTTTGCATTCATTTGTTTTCCTTTCATTGCTTGTATATTTTATTGGTTACGTTTCAAGTTATTCATTTTAGTTGTTCTTGTGTGCTTGATTTATATCATTGTAAAACCTTTGCTACTAACCCTCGCCTTTGGAAAGCTTGGGAACCACAGATCACGATTGAAGGAGGCGTACATTTTGGTGAAACTGACGTGAAGCAAATAGCCTGAATATCTCTTGCATACAATAGACATAATCCTTTAGCCTAAGTTGTAGGGTTGCAGACCTCATTTTCCATCATTTTCTTGATATCTGTGTAATTTTGCAATTGCTGGTATTTTTCCGCAATTGATGAAATAGTGCCGCAATTGACTGGTTTAATGCCGCAATTGATTTGAGGGTTTCACAATCTCTTCTGTCATTTTCCAATTCTCTATTTTTGGTATTGTTCCGCAATTGACCGATCTATACCACAATCGCTTGCATATTGTCGCAATTGAGGGTATTCTTCCCTAATTGATAAAACTTTACTGCAATGGCCAAAAAATTTCCGCAATCACCAAAAGGTTGCCGCAATCGCCAAAAGGTTGTCGCAATAGCCAAAAATTTGCCGCAATTGAGGGAAGGTATTTATGTTTTGCAATTATCAGCTTCTGAAATTTTGTTTGAAATATTTAAAATATAACATTTAAGTATAAGTGACATATTTACCTTTCTTATACTTTAAGTTATA
>MU225459.1:1168662-1182049 GCA_018584345.1 Thuja plicata | reverse complement strand
AGTATAAGTGACATATTTACCTTTCTTATACTTTAAGTTATATTTTAAATATATACTTCTAGGATGTTTGAGAGTGGTTTCAGATCTCTAGGAGTTAAAATGCAAAATCTAAATTTTGGAGGATTTTTAAAAAAAATCAGACTTAGTCAAATTTCAAGATTCAGCATGTGTTACTAACCTTGTTGTTTCAGCTTGTGGCATTGGAAACAGATTTAACAAAGCATACTAAAATTAACTCGTTTGTTATTTTAGTGCTTAAAAAGAACATTGTATGCCAAACATCACAAATCTCACTTTTCCAATTTGGTGCTTAAAATTGACATGGTGGTTAACAATTGAACAAAGGCAAAAAAATCTTTCAATTTGGTGCTTTTAAAATTGAACAAGCAAATCATCACCTAATTTGGGCTTTAAAACTGAACACTTGTGCTTGTATGGTGGTGTAGCTTAGTTCACATTTCAAACTTTCGAAGCTTAATTGATTTACCTTGTGTCTTGAGTTTTGGGTGCACTTGCACAATCTGTTAGATTAGAAACCTTTATACTTTTTAGAAATGCCTCTCTAGGGAATGCGCTTCTTCCTTGGAGAACGACCTTAAACCGGTAATCCTTCCGATCGGTATATAAACAAGGTGCGAACCAAAGTTCCATCTTATCTAGCCAAGCTCGGGTGAGGTGTGTTGATGATAGTCTGGATCGAGTGAATATCCCTAAGGAGACAACATGATCAACTAGGCTCTTAAGTGAGTCACACACATACAAACTGATTGAATAGACGCCACAGAACCTTACTACAACCTTGTTAATTAGAGGCCAACCCAATTTACCTCTGAACATGTACCTTATTATAGTGCAAGGGGTTGTAGAATTTCCCCCCAAGATTCCCAAAATATGTGTCCCACGGTATTTGTGTAGTGAAAGAGATCTTCACTCCACGACAACAATATTTGGAAACGGAAAAAACACGGGCACCTACATCATGGACCTTCGTGTCCTAGTAATGTGACAATTGTTGTGTGAGCTAACAGACATTCAAGCATTGGACCTATAAAATAGTATTCTAAAGCCATTGACCTAGATTAATCTGACTATTCATTGTTGAGACCTCGTGATAACCTTGCAACTTGAAAAATTTGTAGAACATACACATTATCATTCTTTATTCTTCAAAACACAGTGTCTGTCGTGCTTGTTTCTTTGATCAGTTTTCTGAAAATGCAAAACAAATCATCCAAACTATTAAAATGCGTAAAACGTGTTAAAGTCTAGGGTTGTCAATGTCAACTATCTTGCAAATCTGAAGCATTGTTCCAAAAATATCAAATTATCAGATAGTGATACTTATCCTCTAGTCTTTTTGAGACTGTTTTCCTTTTACCGTAATTGCCAACATTTTTCTGCAATTGACAGAAGTCTACCGTAGTTAACTTGTTTATTGCCGTAATCTGTTTATTATCACAATCAGTGATAAAATACTGCAATCGACCATTCTCTGTATCGCAATCGATGGAGTTTTGTTGCAATTGACCAGAGATACTTTATTCCTATTTTGACCTAAAAAACTTGAAAGAACTCTTCATTTTATGTCCAAGACCTGTGTCTATCCCAGAAAAATGTGAAGAACATTGTGTGAATCTCTAAACATTAAAGATAATTCCTTCTCTAAAAAGCATGATTATTGTCAAAAAAATTGTTAGTTTGAAATCTCAGACTCGAAATACCTTGATCTCATCATATCAAACATCATCATCTTTATCAAAGTGACTTTTTCCAAGGCAAAGGTCGAGAAATCTTATCTTTTTACATAATCACCACTTTGAGATCAAGATATATCAAAATTTGTCATTAGAATTACCCTTGTCCAAAACATAACTTGGACTTCCTTAGAAAGGATTTTCTTCCTTGTTTGCTTTATATCACTTGTTTTAGTTACAAAATCTGGACCACACTATGTCTCAAACACCTCATGGAGGGCCTTACACAAGGCCCAAGGCTAGAACACAACCTGATGAGTCATATATCAACAGATTCTCTGCTTGGGAAATAGAGCAAGAGAACAATCCTTTCATAAATACCAGTTCTACTCTGTTCCTTGAACAACCCTGTAGGGCAGCTCTTTTCCAAAATGTCATAGAAGAGGAACTAGAGGATATAGAGAAAGATGCTTATTCCACACAAGTAGTTGATGATGTTGTAGAGAGGAATCCAAAACGCTTCTTAACCATGTTGATAAAGAAGGGAGTGAAACTCCCCACTGAATTTAGTGTATCAACCATATGGCCTAAAAACCCTCTTGTAGGTCAAAACACTACTCAGCCTCCTCAGATACTGCATGTTGTCACTCAAATCTTCCCACCATTGGTATTACCCATATTGACATAGATGATACCTAGTCAAACCAATGGCACAAACCAGGCCAACACATCTTCCACTTAGAGCATGACAGGGTCGCAACTAAGTGCACCTATGGTTACTAGTATGCTCCCACCTTCGGTCACATGGATGGGGAATCAAGCTCTCATGCTACACCAAACACCAACTGTTCTGAAACTATGTCACTGTTGCAGTCAAATCATACTAGTCTTGGGATCAACACATCATGCCCATAGGGATCCATCTCTGCAGGTATGACTTGCAATCAATGCCCATCCAAGGCTACACCTTTGCCCATTCTGACATCAATCCAACCTCCACAACAACAACCCCAGCTTCAGTTGCCTCAAATCCAACCCCAACCCTAATAACAGCAACCCTAGCTTTAGTTGCCTCAAAACCAACCCTTGTAATAGCAACCCCAGCTTCAGTTGCTGCAATTCTAACCTCAGCAACAACAACCCTAGTTTCAACCCCAACCTCAGCAACAACAATATCAACCCTAGCAGTATCAACCCCAGTTCCAATCACAACAGCAAATGCATCAAAACCCACCATGGGCTACTCATGTGCCCCCATTTCCAAATCACTCGATGGGAAATCAATATCAAGTCCCCAGGATGAAATCCTATGTTCCTACTCAAGGGACGCAGAGGCGCAACCTCATAGCCACTACAATGCAGAGGAACGCCCTCACACACCAACCTCAATATCAAATGGACATGTTAATACAACAAATGCAAACCATTCAAACCCAAATGATGGATATGCAAAATCAGGGGCAAACTAAATCCTACACCACAGAGGATTTATACCCATGCCCCTTTTACCATTCTCTCCACATGTCTCCATTCCCAAATCACTTCTCGGTACCAAAATTTGACAGATATAGGGGCAATACTAACCCTATTGAACATATCTGAGAGTTCTTTGCTAGTTGCATCAAAGTCACCCATGATGAAACATATTTAATGCGACTGTTCCCACAAAGCTTGGCGGTACCAGCAATGGAATGGTTCTCGCATTTACCTCATGGCATTTAGTCTTGGGGTGAATTGGCTGAAAAGTTCATAGCTCACTTCCATCATAACATCGAGTGCAAGGTCAACATTAAGGACCTTTGCGATATCAAATAGAAGGATGGAGAGTCTTTTGTGAAGTTCCTATAGAGATGGAGGAATACGACAAACCGCAAACATATATTGTGCCCGAACAAGACCTAATAGTCATGTTTGTTGACAATCTAATTCCAGATATGTCATTCACAATAGAATTATAGTTAGCTCTGAATTTCACACAACTCATCAAACAAGGAGTTCATTGTGAACAAAACTTAGTCAAACAAGGAATCCTTGCAGATCCAACACAAACAAATAAAAAAAAAATGAAATGGACAAAGCTAAGTGGTGGAACAAAAACAAAAATGTCACTAGCGATGGTGTTATTGATGTGAAGACAGTCAACTATGCACAACCCAAGGTGTCACTGCAAGGTGCACCTATGGCCAACCAAAAACCCACTGGGCCCAGTCAACAATCATACACCCAAAACCAACCTCCCCCTGTACAAGCAGTTGTTGTTTCAAATAGTCAACAACAGAATCAACGCAGACCATGATTTCAATTCTAGCAATGAGATTTCACACCATTAGGAGAGCCGATAGAATCAGCTTTACCCAAGTTGATACAATCAAACGCTATCACTCTCCCAAAAATCAGGGACTTTGAACAAGATGCAAACAAACCAAGGTGGTATAATGACAAGGATTTCTATGAGTTTCATCGGGTTAAAGGGCATAAAACATCTAACTATTATCGATTGAAACATGCTAACCAGGACCTGATTGACACAGGGGCCATCGATGTGAAAAATACCCAAACCAAAGGCACAACTAATCACACTATCTTCAATGATACCTTTTATGGTCACAACAAGGGAAAAGCCTCCGGTTCTGGTGGACAGGCAAAAAAATTTAACTATACATATGCCAACAGTGATAATGTTATCAATTGCCTCAATCCTTTAGATAGCCATGTGGCTACTATCACTATCAAAGACCATGGTAACAAATGTGTTGTAACAACACATTGCGCTAGAGTCATCTTGCAAGGAGTACCATCCTCATATAATGTATCTACCAATCCTAAAGCAAAATAAGATCCATAGCCAAGCATAGTAGATCAACTTAAGTGCACACCTACCCAGATCTCCATGTTTGACCTATTGCGCATATCTCCACAACATAAACTGGCACTTGACCAAGCCCTTCAAAATACAAATTTGCCAAGGGACATAACACCTGAGAGCTTCCAAATGATGGTTAAGTATATAGATGCTAACAAACATGCCACATTCACAGACCGTGATGTGCCACCGCATAAACCCCTGCATTAGGATCCTTTGCACTTACTGGTCTAGGCCCACAAAAGCACTATCTGAGGGTCCTTGTTGATGGTGGAGCTAGGTTAAACATATATACTCTAAAGTTAATCAAGAAACTGAGCTATTCAGAATCAAGAATTGATGTCACAAGGAGGATAAATATCATATCTTATGATGAATTCTAAAGGTATTATCATTCTACCTGTCTATATCGGTCAAGTGGTAAAAAAAAATCCCTTCCATATCCTAGACCTTGAGTTGGGATAAAACATGCTACTAGGGAGACCTTGGATACATGAAATCCAAGCCATACCTTCGACGTACCATCAATGCATCAAGTTCCCACACCAGGGAGAGGAAATAATCATAGAGGGAGATCTTAATCCTTTCCAATACTGTAATGCTGTCCAAATCAACACTGATAACCAGGTCCCCTCAAACCAAGATGTAAGCATCCCATCCTCTTCAGATTCAAATCCTAAGGATGTCACATGGACAGCAGGAAAGATAGCCATTAACCAAGACGCAAGTATTCCCTCTTCTTCAGATTCAAATCCTAAGGATGTCACACAGAAAGCGAGAAAAATATCCATCACTGACAAAGGCTGTGGTGAGTACATATATGAAGAGGCTTTCATTATCACGCACATGCCTAAGATCCTGTGAACTTATGGCATGCCACAAACTATTATTACAAAAAAACTCCGTAGCCTATTCTATTCAGATGTCCACACATAACCTTTTTCTGATGGGGAGACATAGCAGAAGAAAATCCATTTGAACAACATATTAGTACATGGTTATACCAATACCCACAAGAGACAATCTGACAAACCCTACCCCTATCAAACTATGGTAATGGTTATACAATGTTACAAATATTTGGGTATGATGGTACAATCAGGCTGGGGTCAAGACAACAAGGCATAATGGAATTGTCTCTCCCACCAACCCAGAGAAACAAGAGAGGGTTGGGCTATGGAAAACAAAGAACCGGTCCTATTATCTAAGACATCCAAGTTGATCAGGAACAAATAGCAGAGATGCACCAGGGGCACAACACAGAACATGTCTTGATAAGCAACATATTAGCACAATTGTTGCCCGCCGAAGAGGGAACCACACAAACCCAAATAGACCTTCACATAGCAATCGATGATAATGAAGGAAGGGAGACATCTGATGAGCATTCTATTAAGACTAACTCCCACAAGTATGAGTCGAGATCCCTTCACAACTCTGAACCGTCGATCCCAGATTATTCCCCTCGGTAAGACACTCATAAACCTAGAAGACTTATTTAACCAATTGTCCATTGTCAAACAAACCTACATAGATAAGCATGCCATTTATCAAACCTCAAGTGGTGCGTCCACATCACAATCTAGTTTTGTAGGAACCATATCTGTAGTCCCTTTCAGTCAACTAGAGTCAGACAAAATGAAAGTATATGTCTTGTACACCCGGAGCTAATAGAGTGGGATCAACAAGGACCCCCTGATTTAGATGTCTTAGAGAACAATGAGGCTATTGCTGATTTCATGGGACTTAGGGAAGGAATTCCATTAGGAGACCACAAGGAAGGCTTCTCCATTGACCTTGACAGAGCGACATATTTCAGGGAGGCAACTCCTCTTTCCAGTCCACAAAAGAAAAAAGAACAAAAGAATGATAAAAAGATAAAACAAGACATATCTTCTAGCGAAAACCTCACAGAGGTGCTAGAAGATGGAAAGAAGGAACTCCTCCCCTTGACAGAGGAGAAATTGGCATTACTAGTAGAAGAAATAGAGGAAGTCAATTTGGGAGATGACAAGAACCCAAATAACATATACTTAGAAAAATCACTCACCCCTGAGGAGAGATAATAGTTTATCAACTTCTTTAAAGCAAGGATGGTCAACTTCGCATGGTCATACTCAGATATGCCAGGATTAGATCCAAAACTTGTACTACATCATCTCCCCTTACTACCCAACGCCAAACCTGTCAAGCAGAAGCTAAGGAAGATGCATCCCCATGTTGTGTTGTTAGTGAAGGCATAATTGAAGAAGCTCCCAGATGCTAATTTCATAAGACCTATACCATACACAGACTGGATATCTAACTTGGTACTAGTTACAAAGCATAGTGGTTAGATACGGATTTGCACAGACTTCAGAGATCCCAACATAACTTGTCCCAAGGATGATTTTCCTTTACCTAACATTGACATGATAGTGGATCTAACTGCTAGACATCAAATGCTATCACTCATGGATGGATTTTCAAGGTATAATCAGATAAGGATCACGCGAGAAGACCGACATAAAACAACTTTCACATGTCCTTGGGGCACTTACAGTTGGAATGTCATGTCAGTTGGTCTCAAAATTGTAGGTGCAACATATCAAAGGGCTATGACAATAATATTTCATGATCTCATCCACAAAATAATGAAAGACTATGTGGACGACAGACTAGCCAAGTCAATGCTTCACAAAGATCATCTACAAGTATTGAGACCAATCTTTGACAGAATGCAGGAATACAAAGTTTGTTTAAACCCAAAGAAATGTGCATTCAATGTCATAGTAGGAAAGCTACTGGGTTTCATAGAGTTACATAGAGGCATCAAAGTAGACCCAGAGAAAGTCAAAGCAATATTGGACATGCCTCCACCATTGAACCTAAGGCAACTAAGAGGGTTACAAGGAAGGCTCCAATCAATCAGATGCTTCATAGCTCAGCTAGCAGACAAGTGCCACTCATTCCAACATCTACTACACAAAGACATCAAATTCATATGGAGAGCGCAATGTGAACAAGCATTCCAAATATTCAAAGACTACCTCCTCAAGTCTCTTATCGTGGTGCCACCAATCCAAGGTAGACTATTGCTTTGATATATCTCAGCAATAGAATCAACATTAGGTGTACTCCTGGCACAACATGATGACGCAGGTAAAGAAAGGACCATCTACTATCTAAGAAGAACATTGGTAGGATATGAACTCAATTATACACCAATTGAAAAGTTAGGCCTTGCAGTTGTTTTCGCTTCCCAGAAGGTGAGACATTATATGTTGAGTCACCAAACAAAGTTGATCACACATGTTGATCCTTTAAAATTCCTCCTAAGCAAAGCAGTGCTCACCGGATGACTTGCGAAGTGGGTAATGATCTTAAGCAAGTTTGACATTGAGTATGTAGATAGAAAGGCCATCAAAGGGAAAGTGATCATAGATCAACTAGCAGAGGCACCCATTCAGGACACTCAGCCTATTATTTTTGACTTTCCTGAGGAATCTATTGACACTACACCCAATGATCAAGGTATGACAACTATACTTTGATGGGTCATGCACGAACCATGGTGCGGGGGTAGGGATAGTGCTTATCACTCTAGATCATGATACAATTCCAAAGTCTTTCAGACTCAACTTCCCCTACACAAACAACATAGCACAATATGAAGCACTGGTCATCGATTTAAAGATAGCAATTCAATGGAGAATTAAGAACCTTAAGGTCTTTGGAGATTCATAGATGGTCATCAGCCAAGTCAACAATGATTATATGACCAAAGATGAGAATCTAATACCATATAGAGCACATATGGAAACATTACGTACCAAGTTCCATTACATCTTCTTCAAGCAAGTCCCACGATCATAAAACAAAGTTGCAGATGTGATGGCTACCATAGCATCATTGATTGATATGCTAGGTAACAAAACAAGATTCCAATTTCTAGTAGAGCAACTCTTGGTCCCATCACATCAAGCATCCATCACAGAATCAACATGCATCCTTGTTGGTCCTAAATCCCCATGGTACCAAGATGTATACAACTACCTCCAAAATAGTGTCTTATCTCCCAACTTGTCTAGAAACCAGAGAAATTCCCTCATCCGCCAAGCCTCTAGGTATACCATCCTCTCAACTACTTTTTATAGACAAAGTCTAGATGGAACGCTACTACGATGTCTCACTTCCACGAAATCCTAGAGAGATTTGTACGAGGTACATAAAGGAATTTGTGAAACCCACGGAGGTGGAAACAACTTAGCCAAGAAGATCATCCACATGGGATACTATTGGCCCACAATAGAGACAGATGCACATAAACATGTACAAAGGTGTAGACAGTGACAGATTCATGGAGACCTCATCCATGCACCAGCCCAAGAACTAAATCCTATCACATCACCATTGCCATTTTCCATGTGGGGATTTGACCTAGTGGGAAAAATTACACCTTCTTTAGCAAATGGACACAAATACATAATAACAGCAATAGATTACTTCACCAAGTGGGTGGAAGAAATTCCCCTCACTTACATAACTGGAATGCAAATAGCAATGTTCATACTTAACCACATTATCTGTCGATACGGGATCCCTCAAACTATCCTAACAGATCATGGTACACCTTTCTAGAATAAGGATGTTGAAGAGCTATGCAAACAGTTCCATATCAAACAAGGGTTGTCCTCATTTTATTATCCTCAAGGGAATGGAAAAGCCGAAGCTACAAACAAAACAATCTTGAAAATCTTAAAGAAAACAGTGAACGACTCAGGGCGAGACGGGCATTTACAGCTTACTACCGCATTATGGGCATACAGAACTAGTGTGAGAACACCTACAGGAGCCACTCCTTTCTCCCTAGTCTATGGATCAGAGGTGGTATTACCCCTCAAAGTGGAAATCCCATCCCTAAGGATATCATTGAAGAACTTGATTACAAACAAAGACTACAGAATAGCAAGGCTCAATGAACTAGAGTTACTAGATGAAAGAATACAACATGCCTTCGACCACTTACAAGGATATCAGAATTGCCTTAGAAGGAAATATCATAAGAAGGTGAGGTCATGAACATTTGAGGTAGGAGACCTTTTCCTCATGGAAAATCAAAAGAACCAAGCAGAGTAAGTCAAACCCAGAAAGTTTGAGCCTAACTGGCTAGGACCATTTGTCATTGTCAGCTCTACTCAGAGTGGGGAATTCATACTGGCAACACCAAAAGGAGATAAGCTCCCTAGATACATCAACAACATGCACCTCAAGAGGTTCTACCCTTGAGGTATGTATGGCTAAGGCACCTATCTAAATATCCATAAAATACCCCAAAAAAAATCAGAAAATACAAAAGTTACCTTGGTGAAAACCTAGCAATCAGGTACCTTAGCGACAACAAAAAAAAATCAAAATCAGAAAAGAAAAAAAGTAAATAGAAAAAAAATTGCTCTCTCAATGAAAACCTGGCAAACAGATGCTATTGAGTGGGTACCTTGGTGAAAACCTAGAAAACAGGTGCCAAGTGCTCAAATCCAGCTTCACCATCAATGAACTCCAAGAGCTTGAGCACACTTCAAATGCAAGACTGACTACCCAACCTATATCAAGAAGCACACTCCCCTCTGAGCACCAAGCACTTACCCTTGGTTAATACTAGTCCACCATACTAGGGGGTGATTCAAAATGTCCTGAAAAAATCCCAAAAAATCACAAAACTCATCAAAAAGCTTAAAAAGATCAAAATGTTCTGAGAAAATCAATTTTCATCAAAAACATTCAAAAAATTGCAAAATCCCAAGCAATAAAACCAACTCAGTCATCAAAAGAGCAAAGGGAGATCACGCCCAGTCAATCAATGTCACAATCATGAGCTTTGCAAATTAGCATGGGGCTCATCTGACACAACTTTATCAAACTATCAAACCTATCAGCAAGCAACTAGCGACCAAGCCAATCTATCAAATGTCACAATCATGAGCTTTGCGAACCAGCATAGGGCCCATCTGACACAACTTGATCAACTTCCAACATGATCAAAATCAATCAATCCAACCATATCAATCATCTTACATAGTGATGGATACACTCAAAACAGACAGTTCAGTCTTATTGAGTAATCTATTACTGAAACTAGACACACTCAAGCAATCAAACCAATCAAGCCTATCTAAAGAGTCGAGCCAATCAAGAGAATCCAAATGCATCAAGGAACCACCCAAAAAAGTGTTGACTAGATCAATCAGTCTATATTTTTTGGTTATGTTCTTACGCTACTCCAGGATCCACCATGTAAGGAGAGTAGCTATGATAGATCATGGCTTATTTTCTTTGATTGATGTCTGTTGAATGTTCAATTCAATTTTAGGGCCATGATGATTTAGGATAAATGTGATAGGCATTGTCACTTATCTAGCAGTCATGCAGTTCCACAATCTGATCTTAATCCTGGGAAAGAATTGGGCATTCCTTCTCTTTTATTTTCTTGTTTGGTTTATAGAATCAAGAGCTCGCAGTGCTATGCAAATGGACTCTAAGTGTGTTGGAGTTATATCTTGGTTTCTATGGTCTTTCCCTTTATGTTGCAATCAAGAGCTCATGATGTTATCCAGATAGACTCTAGGGGCGTAGGAGTTCTATCTTGTTTTCTTTGGCTTTACCTTTCAGATAAAGAGCTCGCAGTGTTATCTAGATGGACTATGGGTGCATAGGAGTTCTATCTTGATATCCTTATTGCAGTTTCTTTAGAGGACAAAGCGGTATCCAAATGGTCAATATTTGGGTGCTTTTAGCTCTCTTTCTTTTCAAATAGGGAACATAGTTGAACCCAGATGGTAAATATTTGGGTGCACTATGTTCTCTTTCTATTCAATCTCTCTACTCCTTCCGCTATCAAGAGGTCATGGCAGTATCCAGGTGGTATGTGATCTAGATACTGTAAATGAGAAAAATGATGTTTATGGAATAAGAGTGTTCTGATACTCAAATCACTTATCACCTTTAAATTTAATGTTTAGAGTGGAGATAAAGATAAGATATTCCCCTTTATTCTCAAATTCACAAAGGAAAGATCCAAATTGATCAACCCAAAAAGGATCAATGCATAAGTGAATCAATCTATTGGAAATAAGAATAAAGAAGGAGATCCTAGGTTTCCCTCTTAAAATGTGTGGTGGATGAATGTAAATGTGTGATAGATTTAGAATGATTAAGGATTTGAATTGAAATAGATAGGAGAAAAGTACTAACCTTGAAATATTGCAGATCAAAGAATGTTGTTTTCTGAGGTCTGTAGACTATTTTTGGAAAAACTGATAGTTGATCCCAAACCAAAACGCAGAGATGAACAAAACCCAGAAGTCATTTTCCATTCTGATGTTGTCTTATGAAAAAGGTCAACCTTGACCCACAAATGTCAACCCTGACCCAATAATGTTGACCTTGACCTGCATAGATCCGAAAGTGACTTTGTTCGTGGATTCTGAAAGTTTTCCAAAAAGGGTATCCAGATCTGGGTTCAAATCCACTGTTCTGTACCTATACCTGCAAGAAAAAGGAGATTGTTTTGTTGTGGGGGAGGGGCTTTCCTTAGTAAAACCCCAATTTAGGAATTAACCTTGAAATCAATAATTGAAATAAGAATGCTAGCAAGTAGTATAATTGAATCTAATAATGAAGCTATGATATTGAAATAGATATGCAACTATAATTCAAATGTAAGCAAGTATGTAAGTATGAAAGCATGAAATTTAGAAACCATAAACCTCCATGATTGTATGCTTGGAATCCACCTTGAAGAGATGATTAAGGGGTCTTGAAGATGCACAAAGGATCTTGAAGGAAGATCACACCATCATGATGGCTATTTAGGGCTTGAATGATAAATCTTGAATGCTTGAACCAAATCCCTTCAAAGGCTTGAGAGTTCGAATCCTTGATCTTCAATGGAGAGCTTGAATGCTTGAGGAGGAAAACTTGAACACATTGATAACTTGAGATCATGTAGAATAATGGATGCTTGAACAAAATCTTGGTTATAGCTTTTTGCACTTGGAAGACTTAGAGAAAATGAGAGGAGAAGGCTTCATTTTATATGAAATTAGGGCACAATCTTCTAAGGAGGTCGACATAGGAGAATTAAATTCCAATTAGATCCATACCCCTAGAAGAGGACCTATATTAAATATAATTAAATATTTACCGCTTCGGAACCCCAAAACAACCGACCCAGAAGTGGGAAATGAATTTTGGATGACCTCCGGCAACCGACAGATTTCCAAATTTGAAAGGGGGACCCAGGTCAAGGTCGAGGTCGACCCTAACCTAGGTCAAGGTCGAGGTCAACCCTGACCTAGGTTAGGGTCGAGGTTGACCCTGACCTAGGTCAAGGTCAAGGTCGACCTTGACCCAAGGGGTCAGAACCCCTGGAAAAAGTGCCAGGTGGGATAGAAGGTGCCTGGAGAGGCCCAATCAGGTCCTGAACCAACACAAAAGCATGAGGTGATGCAGAAATAGGAGGATGATATGGTAGAGGTAAAAAACATCCCCTAAGGAGGGCTAAGCCCTCTTAACATGGAAGTGCTTCCATTTTAAGATGATACATTAAGCCCCCACTTTAGCGGGAGTACGAAAATTGAATGTGCTCACGGTAAAGTTAGAGAAAAAGGATCCTAGTGGATTGCAATGAGATATAATATCATGAATTCAGAAATATGAGCCCCCAAACCAAGGATTCTAACTCATCATACATACATAAAGATATGGAAATAAAGAGCAATCAATCATAGAAAACATACATGACTACATAAGTAAGACAAGAACAACACCATAGATAACATAGCTTCATGAT
>MU225459.1:1084359-1136554 GCA_018584345.1 Thuja plicata | reverse complement strand
GGGGGGGGGTGAATCAGTGGCCTCAAAAATTAATCCTTAAATCAACCCTTAAAACTTATTACCACTTTTAAGCCTCTGGTTATACTCAGTCCTACAAGATGAATGCCTTAAAATATTTATAACAAATTACTACTTATCAGAATGCTTTGTAAAACCTTCTTCTGTATGTTTACCAATAAGCAGTCTTCCATTTACCGAAACACAGTAAATAGCTAGAGTATACCGATCAATCCAGAATTGCATATGTAAAATGTAAAATAGTAAAGTAATGAAACATAAACACATAACACATGGATTTTTAACATGGAAACCCTGTTAAGGGAAAACCCACTGGGAGGTGTGACCTTGTTAGAGGATTTAAAAGATAGTTTGTCACCTAGTATCTGGCATATAATGCTACCATCCTTGATCAAACACTCACTTGGCATGTCAATAGGTATCGGGCATATCCAATGCCACTTTTCAGATCAAACTTTTTGATACTCCTTGGGATGTATCTCAATTACAAAAGACTTTTAAGTCCTACTCAGTTAAGAGACTTGATGCTTCGATAGTTAAACTAAAACATTAAAGTGATCTATTCACACATACAACTTGAATTGCAAATTTTTAGATCTATTGTAAGTGCATTACCTCTCTGATCAATATAATCAATTCTATACCTTTGCTCCACACTATTCTGCTATATGATGTTGTTTCATTGTTCATCAGTGTCTGCAGAATCTAGCTCTTTCATTAGCTTGTTGATCAGGTCTGAATGAAGACTTTGTTCTCCTTCAGAATCTCTTCAACATCTATTTTCTCTTCTCTTGTTCACCCCACAATTCATAATGAATTGGGTTTGTCTCTTTATAGACATGATTCACCATTTCTTGGCTTTCTCGATTCTTGGCGTGATCCATAATTCTCGCCAATTAGATTTAAAGAAAAACTGTAGTTTTATCTCGTAGAGATCTTCTTTCCAACTGGACAAAGCAGCTTTAAATCCTTTACTTGTCCTTGGCTTTATCTTGTCGATTAAAAAAAATGATAAGTATCAGTTAAGTCTATTTTTAGCTCTTGACAACTAAGCATTTTGTCATTTTTGAACTCTCTATTCTATCGGTGAACACTTCAGTTAGTCATTGGTGATAACTGATTGTTCCGTCGGTGTGACTTTAGTTGTCTTCAGGATCTCCGTATGTCAGACAACACTATGATTTTGTCCGTCGGGTTACTATGTGCTTGGCTTGTCAGGAAACACTGTGACTTTTCTCGTCGATAATGTTGTGCATTTGCTCATCGGGTAACACTATGACTTTTCTCTTTTACTCTAACCGTCAGTGTGCACTCCGTCGGTGTATATAGTTACTTAGTGAATACTTGACTTATATGCATTACTGATAGCATAGCCTTTGATTCATCAGTTCTTTGAAGTCTTTGGCAGTATGTCCATGACCATACAGACTATATCAAATTGACATCAATGACAATACAATACATTAACTGATTTAATGCCTTGCATGATCATCAACTTAACATCTTAAAACATTTAATCAATTATAGTTCATCAGCATCTTCCATTTTGATTCAAGTTTTTAAAATGGTTATTCCACAATTTTCTAACCATTCTTCTAAAATTTCTTTCAGAAATTTAATCGTGCATTGGCTTCAAAATATTTTCATCAATGTCAATTAGAACTTGGGTTTTCTATGAATAATTCTAGGAGGTTAAGATTGGTGCATGATCTTCATTTTCATTAGGTGCATTAATCACTTAAAATTGAAATGGTGTATGTTCTTCATTTTCATTAGGTGCATTCATCATATGAATTTGAAATGGTGTATGTTCATCATGTTCATTAGGTGCATTAGGTGCATTTGTCACATGCATTTGAATTGGTGTATGTTGATCATTTTCATTTTGTGCAATCATCATGTCAATTTGAATTATTGCATGTCTGTCATTTTCATTAGGTGCATTAGATGATGTACCTTCACGTAATCTCCTCATACGCTCCCTTTATCTTTCCTTTGCTACCTCTCGTTGTTCAATTGTTCCTCTTTTGTTCTTTCCCATCATTGATATCGATTGTCCTACATAATATCATTAACAATAATAATAACTTTAAAACAAATAAAACATAATATCATGATGAACATAAACAATCATTTACCAAAAAAACTGTAAATTATCATCATTTTATTATAATAATAAAATTAACACTAAAATAGGTTTAAGAACAAACCAAAAAAAGAGAAATCATATGTGACAAAAAAAAAAAAAAAAACATGTATGATATTGTCGTAGAAAGACATGAAAACCTACAGTGGGCCCTTGAAACAAGTTGCAATGTTTTTTTTTAGGTCGTTGGTGTTAATGTTTGTAGCTTTAGTCGTATGATCATTAGAATACATATAATATATGTTTATTAACAATAATATAACATATATGTTATATTATTATTAATCATATGAAATTTAATATTCAATATTAAATTATTATGAAATTTAATATTTAATATTAAATTATTAAATTATTCTTAATTAATAATTGATTGATGAAACATTATAAGATTGATTAAATTATAATTAATGGGAAGAGGGATTTCATTTCTTACAAATAATAATGAATAGACATGTCCCATGAAGGGACATGTCTCTCCTATCCTCATTCCCTACATAAATGAAAAAGAGATTGTTGCATTTGGAAAACACATACAACATAGAGTGCTATTATATTTTTAGATATCCTAAAACTTAATATGGTATCAGAGCCAGACTGCAAATGTAAGAGAGTAGTTTGGTCAATGGTGAATGTGTGACTGTCTCAGAAAATACAGTCTTGGTAAAAGGAACATATCGCACAAATCCACCGTTGGATTTTTCTAAATTTTGGATATGATGGTGAATACCTAATTTTAGAGAATCCCACTGAAGCGATTATAGATAAAGGCTTGGATTCAAAAGTTATGATGAAATATGACGAGTCTATGTGAAATTATTGAAGGCGACTTTCATTAAAGAGATATTAGTTTGTTATGATCATGGTCAAGAAATAACAAAGAAGCATGCATTAAAGGAAGGGTGTCTCTTTGTATAAAGAAACAATCAATTATATAGTGTCACTTCTCTTTCAATTCATTTCATAAGAAGACGTGGGAATTATTCAAAGATATAAGAGTGGGAATTGTACATTGTGGGGGGAGAATAATAATCAATGTTACATTTCCATTTGAACCATCCTTAGTGGAGAGTGAGAAAATGGTGATCATACACTCTAGGCGTTCGCTCTACATGAAGGTTGTCGACATGCCTAGAACGAACAACATTATGATTTCCTGCAGCATGTCCGCCGCAAACAACTTCAAATTTTGATGAGAGTTGATATTTCCTATATGGGCTCACCTTACAAAAGGAAATATTTGAAACTTAAGATAAGTATTTCATGTTTTATTAATGCACATGAATTATTAAGTTTTTAAATTTATGCTATAATATTGGCTAGTAAATCATGTATGCTTCTATCTTTGGTATATTCGTATGAGATATTTTAGTTATAAGCTATTTGTAATCTCTCTCTAACATACCTTCAGGACAGAAGCATGATAAATTGTTTTTAGAGGGAGTTTGATTCTTCAGAGGTAACTTTGGACGAGGAGCTAAAAGATTGATATTAGACTCAGAGGGAGTCTGACAATTCATCTTAAGCAATCTTGGATGATCAATTGATTGATATCTGCTCAATGAGTTCTTCTCTATGAGAGAAGTTCGAGGTGAAATCCCTTGTTTTCACCCTCTGCACTGAGGCATAATGGATATCATGTATGTGACTCCATATTTTTAATGGGCCTACCCCCTGTGTAAATCATGAGGAAGTGACGACTTCCAAATGATTATCACTTGTATTTGTTAAATTTATTGAAAGGTGATGATCTTACAATAACTTGATCTTCTATTGTGATAGACATCTTGTGATGGCTGAAATAGATCATGACAAATGACAACTTCTATTGTGATAGAAATCTTGTGATGGCTGAAACAGATCATGATAGATGACAACTTCTATTGTGATAGACATCTTGTGATGGCTGAAACAGATCATGATAGATTGCATCTTCTATTGTGATAGATATCTTGTGATCGCTGAAACAGATCATGATAGATTGCATCTTCTATTGTGATAGACATCTTGTGATGGATGAAACAGATCATAATAGATAATGTGAATGTCCTTATGGTAAGTGCACATTACCTATGGACATCTTTTGAGTACTTGGTGAACATCATATAACTTGATGTTGGTAGGCCATTACTCTGAGCACTTGGTGGATATCATGCGACATGATATTCTGCAGGCCAATGCTCCCGATATCATGAGATGATATCTTTGTAAAATTTTGAGTACTTGGTGGACATCATGTGACTTGATGTTGGTAGGCCATTACTCTGAGAACTTGGTGAACATCATGCGAATTGATATTCTGCAGGCCAATACTCCTGATATCATGAGATGATATCTTTGTAAACTTTTGAGTACTTGGCGGACATCATGTGACTTGATCTTGGTAGGCCATTACTCTGAGTATGTGGAGAACATCATGCGACTTGATATTCTGTGACAAATACTCCCAATATCATGAGATGATATTTATAAATCTATGAGTTATGGTGAATATCACAAGACTTGATATTCCTAGTCAATCCATATCTCTGACATCACAGTAATGTGATATCAAAATAAAATTTCACAATTAACATTGTGTTGCTCTTGTATTTTGATGAATTTTATCTTCCCTAACTAAGAGGGAGTGTTGATGTTTTTTTGTAGCTATGGTAAGGGTCATAAGTGTTGACATGGGAGACCACTACACATTTTGTTTGATTATACTCCCTAGCTAAGAGGGAGTGTTAATGTTTGTAGCTTCAGTCGTATGATCATTAGAATACATATAATATATGTTGATTAATAATAATATAATATATATGTTATATTATTATTAATTATATGAAATTTAATATTTAATGTTAAATCATTATATTATTCTTAATTAATAATTGATTGATGAAACATTATAAGATTGAAATTATAATTAATGGGAAGAGGCATGTCCTTTCTTATAAATAATAATGAATAGACATGTGCCATGAAGGGACATGTCTCTCCTATCCTTATTCCCTATATAAATGAAAGAGAGATTGTTGCATTTGGAAAACACATACAACATAAAGTGCTATTACATTTTTAGCTATCCTAAAACTTAACAGCTGGGAATGATATTTACCTCAATGGAACACGTACAGGTTATGTTTACCCAAAACTCGATCGGGCTATATTGAGCTAAAGATGCAACGTTCATATTGGTATTAAATGTACCATGTCCATAGTTTTATTGAACCCGTACACATTTTTCTTATCTAATAATTTTGCTTCTCCCTAACACATATGGAGAGAGAGAGAGAGAGAGCTTTAGAAGTAGGATAATTAGGGTTCAAAATAGATAGAGATGGTGACGGGGTAAGCAAGATGCGAGAGAGAGAGGGAATGGGGAGAGACATCCATATATAGACATATATACATATATCTATATAAATGTATACATACATATATCTATACACACACACATGTTATATATGTAAGTATATACATTTGTGTAGTGTATGCTATTTTTACAAGCATGTGTTTTTTATTTTGCACAACCCGATCGGGTTCTATAGAACTAAAAACATATGCTTTTAGTTCTACATAACCCGTATGGGTTATGAAGAACTAGGAGAGAGAGAGAGAGAGAGAGAGAGAGAGAGAGAGAGAGAGAGAGAGAGAGAGAGTGTGTGTGTTTTGGTCTCTCAAATTTTGGAGAAATTTGGAGTGGCCATATTGAAATTTTGCTAAGGCGTGACAAGAGCAACCCTGGGAGTTATTCTATGTAGCCCACTTTAAAAGTGTGTAAGTTGGTATCTAGTGAGTGTCATTAGAAACCACTTTCGAAACATGCCCTACTCCTATTATTGAGCCCATGTATCCATTTGCAACTTCCTCGAGTCAATTTTGACAAGTTTTAGAGTACCCACTTTGAAGGGGTTAATAAAAATCTGCATACTGAATATTTCCATAAAATCCAAGAAGCTTACTTTGGAGTCTTGTATCTCATGCCTGGTTGATTTTAATAACCAAAGAATCATTGCCCTATATTACAATAATTAAAGTGAACCCACATGTCTATTTTAAGACTCCGGTTAAACCATTTGACTTGTATGCTAAGCTCAAAGGAAAAGCAATTTATTCAGGTTAAGAGAGTATGCAGTGTCAAAGTTATCAGATGGCCTAATTGGAGGATAAATAAAAATGATCCAATTGATCATGAGGACATTCCAATTTTTGTTCCATATTGGTAGCATGTTAATGAACTCATATACACATTTTGAGATCAGTAGGAATTCATTTGCTTAGTTTCCTAGGCCAGATCCAAACTATATTTATTCAAATTTTCAGTGTCTCACAGTGTATATCTACGAAGTAGTCATTTTCATAGGAGTTTAACTTGTCATTTGTTTATGTTCATGTCAAACCAATTGTTTCCCCATATTGTTAGTATCGTAAAGTCCCTGTTTGCAAAGTTTTAGGCTATGGGGGTTTCATCTGATATTTTTAATAACTCCATATGAAATGCAGTTTACAGTTGTTTGGCAAGGTCATGATGCAGATGAAATGAAACATGTGACTTTGATAGTTAATATCTTTCACTTCAGGCATTGTCATAAAAATTTGTTTTGCAGGGTGAATATTTGTATATCAATCTATATGCTTGCTAGTTGTCAAGGTTATTTCAGTCTATATGGTTTGGTCAGTTTTTAAGGGCAGTTCTGGAGGCTATCTGCTCAGTTTGGGGGCGTTTAATAGAGTGGTTAAAATGCAAGATTCAGTTTTTTTTAAAATGAATCAAACATAACCCGCTGGAAAGTAGGAAAAGAGTGCAAACGAGCTGCGGATTTGAGGGGCCTCCAGTTTGCAAAGGGAAAAAATTAGCCTGCTATTCCGTGGAACAAGAGGCTAAGTGAGACAAAATGGAGCGGATTCACGGGGAAAAAGGGATGAAGGGAAAAACCAGACTCCGCAATTGTGAGACCTACATTAGACTGTTATAGTTTTACTATTTTGTTCTCATGCTTTCAGTAGTTTATGCTTTGACATACTTTGACTATCAGAGACTTTTTATACATTTGAGGATCGGTGGAATCCTGTGTTATATATTTAGCACCTGATTTTGTAATCAGGGTACTTCTGAGATGTTTATGTTCTGATTTAGTTTTAGCTTATGTTGATGTCTTATATGGATCTAAATGTATGAATGTAATTTGATGAAAATGGTTTAGGAAACCAATGCTAGGATATTTCAGTTCTAAATGCAATGTGTTTTTGCCCAACTTTTGGGCATGACATTTTGGTATCAGAGCCATGTTAGCAACATTGGGAACCTAACCCACTACGTTATCACTAAATTTGTCTTTCATGTTAGGATGCCACCTATCACTTGTCAAGCCCATCAGCAAGGGCGTGGTTAGTGACGTATCCCCATATCACGCGTGGAGGTACAACCCAAAGTAGAGGATCATAGAAGGGATCAGAGTCCACCTCCTGAACCCCCTCCTAATCCTAATGCAGCACTTTTGTTGGCCTTTCAGAACCTGGTCGGGCTCATACTAGACCGCATGCCACCTATTAATCAAGAAAGAGAGAGAAATAGGAGCCCACCTCCTAGAGCAGGGGCAAATCAGATAGATCAGGAAGAGGAATCCATTACAGTACCAGGTGGTGTTCATAGGGGTGGTGCACAGAGAATCGATAGGGCACCCCCGATATCAGGAATTAGATTACAAAATTGATGAGGCTTAAACCGCCTCCCTTCACAAAAGAAGCAGATGGGGCAGGAGCTGAAGCTTGGCTTTTAAGCCTGGAGAGGTGCTTTGGGTTGCAGAACTATGACAACAACCTTAACGCACGGTTCACAATCCTTTTGCTCAGAGACGGAGCCTCCACTTGGTGGAGGCATGAGGAGACCAAGGGTCTCATTGACATCAATACCCTCTCTTGGGGAGCTTTCCTCAAGCTCTTTAGAGAGTGGTATATTTTAGAGCAATTTAGATAGCACCGTATAGACGAGTTCCATGACCTCCGGCAATGGGGTCTTTCAGTAGCCCAGTATGAGGGCAAGTTTCTCAATCTCCTACCCTATGTTGAGTACATGGGAGACGAGAAGCTACAGGCAAACATGTTCATCAAGGGATTAAATCCCATGATTTTAGATAGGGTAAACATGGTACCTTCAGGGAACTTGAGGTTCAAAGTTGACAGGGCCTTAGTGGCCGAAGAGATAGTCCGGGGCCCACCAAACTATAGGTATGGGTCACAGAACCACAATACCTCATCTCAGGCCTCTGGATATCAGAAGAACTCATGGAAAGGGAATCAGAGGAACTCTTCAGGGACATATAGGGCCCCTCAGTAGCAGTAGCAACAGCAACAACAATAGCCACAACAGTCACAGTAGAACCAGCGACAGAGGGCACCTCAGGTTCAGCAGAGCTCCAAGTCCAAGCAATGGCAGTCTCAGGGTCCTAAGAAGGACCAAAGGTCTTAGGCACCTTATACCCCTCCAGCACGGACTCAGCAGTCCTCTAAGGGAGGTTATAGCAGTTCATCTAGGACTACAGGATCACAGTATTCTAGGCCTCCTGGTGTTCAGGTTCAATCACGGGGGCCATGTTACACATGTGGTGCCATGGGGCACTTAGCTAGAGAGTTCCCATAGGGTGGTAGTCAGTGTATGGCAGTTTCAGAACCTACAGTAGGGGATAGGGGGAAATCCCACATGGTTTTTACAGCAGTGGACAATCATTAGGCAGAGCACCAGGCTACCATTATTGAGGCCTCGGGTAAGATTAGAGGTAGTGATGTTACTATTCTTTTTGATACAGGAGCCACTGACTCCTTTATCTCTCCATCAGTTGTGGAACGTTGCAGGCTAGTGGCAGCTAGTTAGGAGGTTAGTTGGGAAGTAGAGTTAGCTTCAGGAGCTAGGGTTTCTGTAACCTCGATGGTTAGTGATTGCCCAATCCAGATTGGTGGGATGACCACCATAGCTAATCTCAGAGTTACTCCCCTTGGATCTTACGGTCTAGTCCTTGGCATGGATTGGCTAAGTGCCCACAGAGCCAAGCTAGATTATCGTAAGAAGAGGATCGAATGTTTGGATGATAATGGTATGGACACAGTTATTACTGGGGTTCATAGGCCTGTATCCCTCTGTGTGATAACCGCCATGCAGCTTAAGCGGTGCATGCGGAAGGGATGCTAGTTGTATGCCATCACCATTAGCGATAGGGAAGAAGAGATAGAGAAGGAGACTTCCCTTGATGAATTCCCCATTCTTCAAGAGTTTGCAGATGTGTTTCCATCAAAATTACCTGGTATGCCTCCTCGTAGGGCAGTAGATTTTCACATTGATCTCATACCAGGAGCTGAGCCAGTTTCTAGAGCACCTTATAGGATGACCACTAATGAGCTTAATGAGCTCAAGTTACAGCTTGAGGAACTGTTAGAGAAAGGACACATTCATCCTAGTGTTTCTCCTTGGGGTGTACTAGTTATCTTTGTGAAGAAGAAAGATGGATCTCTTAGGTTATGCATGGATTACCGACAGTTGAACAAGGTAACCATCAAGAATCGGTATCCACTTCCTAGGATCGATGACTTGTTCGATCAGTTGCAAGGTGCCCGAGTCTTCTCAAAGATAGACCTCAAATTGGGTTACCATGAGTTGAGGATTGTGGATAGTGATATTCACAAGACCACATTTTGCACTAGGTATGGCCACTATGAATTCACTGTGGTTCCATTCGGTCCTATAAATGCTCCAGCTGTGTTCATTAGTCTTATGAACGGAGTATTTCGAACCTTCCTTGACAAGTTTGTAGTTGTGTTTCTCGATGACATTTTGATATTTTCCAAGGATGAGAAAGAGCACGAGGAACACTTGAGACAAGTTTTACAGTGTCTTAGAGACAATCAGTTGTATGGCAGCTTGTCAAAGTGTGCTTTCTTCAAAATTGAGGTCAAGTACCTCGGCCATGTTATCTCAAGTGATGGGATCTCAGTAGACCCATCAAAGATTGATGCCATCATGGATTGGCCAGCACCTAGTACTGTGACCGAAGTTAGGAGTTTCATGGGTTTAGCCAGTTACTATAGACGATTTGTTAATGGGTTCTCTTAGGTAGCACACCCCATTACCTCTCTTCAGTGAAAGGGAAAGAAGTTTGAGTGGATTGAAAAGTGTGATAAGGATTTTCAGGAACTCAAGAGAGCACTCACCAGTGCACCCATTTTAGCTATACCAAAACCTTCAGCAGACTTTATGGTATGCACAGATGCTTCCTTGGATGGTTTGGGAGCGGTTCTTATGCAAGGTGGGCGAGCTATAGCCTACGAGTCTAGGAAACTAAAGACTCACGAGCTACACTACCCTACCCATGATGTTGAGCTCACAGCAGTGGTGCATGCTTTAGTCAGATGGTGACATTTTCTCTTAGGACATCGGTTCAAACTTCATTCAGACCATCAAAGTCTTCAGTACATCTTCACTCAGCCAAACCTTAATGCTAGGTAGAGAAGATGGATGGAGTTCTTATGTGAATATGATTTTGATGTCCATTACATCAAAGGGAAAGAGAACATGGTCGCAAATGCCTTGAGTAGGAGGCGGCATGAACTTTCTTCTATGACTACTGGCACAGATTTGAGAGATCGCATCCTTCATCACTTACAAGAGGATGAGATGTACATGGAGGTTTGTGAGTTGATTCGATCTCAGAGACCCCTTGAGGGGAAGTTTTTAGAGTATGCCCTAGAGTCTGATGGACTATTGCGTCATAAAGGACGTATCTATATATGTTCTTCTAGAGGATTGCGTGAGTTTGTGATGCTTGAGGCTCATAGGGCCCCTTATGTAGCGCATCTTGGAGTTAAGAAGATGCATGCCGACTTGAGGCAACTATATCATTGGCCATGCATGAGATTGCAGATTGTAGAGATGGTAGCTAGATTCCTAGAGTGCCAAAGGGTGAAGGCGGAACACCATCATCTAGGTGGTATTCTTCAGCTTCATGAGGTACCAGTGTGGAAATGGGACACCATATCTATGGATTTCATAGTAGGTCTTCCTATGTCTTCTCGTCGTCAAGATGCCATCATGGTGACAGTCGACAAGTTGACTAAGGTGGCTCACTTTTCACCCGTGCGTGTTACCTTTACTGCACCAATAGTGGCACAAGTGTTCTTGCGAGATATAGTCAGACTTCATGGTGTACCTCATAAGATCATTTCAGATAGATATTCTCTCTTCACTTCATCCTTTTGGAGAGAACTTCAGGCAGTTATGGGCAATAGACTCAACTTCAGTACGGCTTATCATCCTGAGATAGATGGACAGACCGAAAGGATCAATTAAGTGTTAGAGGACATGCTTCGCATGTATGTCATGGACCATCAGACCCGATGGGAAGAATACCTACACCTAGTGGAGTTTTCCTATAACAACGGGCACCAAACTTCCTTGGGTATGCCTCCCTACCAGGATCTTTATGGTACACCATGTAGGACCCCACTCAGTTGGGATAGGATCGAGGATAGAGTTTCCATTGGTCCTGAGCTAGTTAGGGATATGGAGCAGCAGGTGACCTTGATTAGGAAGGGACTTAAGGAAGCTCAAGATAGGCAGAAGAAGTATGCAGATGCGAAGAGGATTGATCGAGCCTATCTAGTTGGAGACAAAGTCTTCTTGAGAGTGCGACCGCATAAGAGTCCAATCCATTTTGGAAAGGGCTCTAAGCTAGCACCCCATTTTGTTGGACCTTTTGAGATCCTTGAGAGGATAGGACCAGTTGCTTACCATTTAGCGTTGCCACCTAGCCTGTCACGCATCCATGATGT
This sequence comes from Thuja plicata, assembly GCA_018584345.1. Taxonomy (NCBI): domain Eukaryota; kingdom Viridiplantae; phylum Streptophyta; class Pinopsida; order Cupressales; family Cupressaceae; genus Thuja; species Thuja plicata. Next base: position 1,124,586 of record MU225459.1, on the reverse strand, counting down.
GTTTCATGTTTTAGTTCTGAGGAAGTATATATATGATGAGTCTCATGTGATAGATTGGGATACCTTGTAGGTGGAGTCGGACAAGCGGCTGGCATTGGAGCCAATTCGTATATTGGCCCGGTAGACTTTGGGCCTTTGAGGCAGAGAGCTAGACCAGGTTAGGGTCCAGTGGGATTGCTATGATGAGGTTATAGCCTCTTGGGAGGACACAACACAGATGAGATCACAGTACCCTCACCTCTTTGATGAACTCTAGGAGGAAGTTCACGCCTAGAGGGGGTGGATGTGAGACCTACATTAGACTATTATAGTTTTACTATTTTGTTCTCATTCTTTCAGTAGTTTATGCTTTGACATACTTTGACTATCAGAGACTTTTTATACATTTGAGGATCGGTGGAATCCTGTGTTATATATTCAGCACCTGATTTTATAATCAGGGTACTTCTGAGATGTTTATGTTCTGATTTAGTTTTAGCTTATGTTGATGTCTTATATGGATCTAAATGTATGAATGTAATATGATGAAAATGGTTTAGGAAACCAATGCTAGGATATTTCGGTTCTAAATGCAATGTGTTTTTGCCCAACTTTTGGGCATGACAGCAATTCTTCTCATCAAAACACCACAAATGAAAATAGGGTGTGGATTGGCGAGGGTTAGATTAGGGTTCCCAAATTCTGTCTCTTCCTGTGTATTTTGAATGCAAATTTGATCAACAAGTGAGTTCTCACGTTCTTCAGGCCTGGTCATTGTTTCCTCTACACATAGATTGGGTAGATCCAATCACATTTGCTAGCATTTTCTCAACCTGTGCAAATATGAGAGCATAGACAAAGTACGGTAGCAGTCTTTGCAGTAGAACCAGAGAGATGTGATCCTAGATGTTGTGATGGCTAGGAATAAATTCGATTATGATTTGGAAAAGGTTTTAGGAACTTTTAAGCAAGTGTTATCGCAAGGTTTAAAGCTAGATTCAACATCCATTGCTCGCATTCTCCCGCCCATGCCAGCGATGGAGCCTCTCCTAGAAGAAAAGACTGTTCGACACGCCCCAAATGAAAGTATTGAAAAGGTTTTAGATACTTCTTTGCGCAGGCCTGAAGCTGAGTTTGCACCTTTTCCAACATCATCTTGCCTGTGTCAGCATGGATAATTTGGAACAATATTGTATGGGCATCTCTCAAAGAATACACAAGGAATACATGAGTTTTTTAAAAGCAACATGCCCAAATAGATGCCATCTCATTGTATGGAGTGATTACTGGATAAGCACAAAATAGTTTGCAAAAAGCCTCAAAGTTTGTGGTCTCATAGAAAGCTTGAATTAAGAGGTATGCACAGAAATGATTTATTGAAAAGGCCTACAAAAATCCATGTCGAAACATTCTGCAGGGGATAAAACTAAATCTCTTAACTGTTTCCTGCATCCACTATGCCCTTGCGTAAAAGAGTAGTCCTAAAACATAGTGAATGCATCCATTGAATCAGAATGAGGAGGCACTTTATCAAGTATGCACAACTTGGATTTGTTGAGAAGATTTTAAATGTCTGTAAGCTAATGAAACACGCAGGTGTAAGTCTACGATTCCACAATATTTAGAAACATTCTCAATATCATGTAAAATATGGAGGTGTTTGGTAGGTGTTTGCAGAAGGGTTTTTGCTGTTAAAAATTGTCAATGCTCTGTTAAATATGAATGCAAAGTGCATACTCAATGCACTTGAACCGTATACATAATGCCTCAATGATATGACATCCCAAGTGAAATCCTGTGATTGCAGGAAATGCATCAAATGGATTTGTTATATTGGCTTTAGAAACTTTCAATGCAACTGCAATTGGCAGGCTTGAAGCTATTTTACCAATTTTTGTCGCTGTTATTTCCCAAAAATATACCATGTTAAGCTCTCAAAACTTAACTTTTTGGAGAAACATGGAAACACTCCATAATCATGGGTTACTCAAAATTGGAGTGGATCTTTGGATAAGGTTGGCTTCTAAGTGGTACTTCACCTAAAAACCTATTGAAACTTAAGCTTTGAAAGAAAATGAATAAGAAATGATAATATGGAAATGACTGAAATAACACTTTAAAGGCGATGCACCAAGATTATAAAGATGATGATGTTGTTTAAACACAATGAAACTTCAAAGACCATCTATGGAAAGACACAACCTTGAAATAAAATTCCTTGTATAATAGTGCTTCATAAGAAGGCCCGATCAATATGAAATTTGACACAACTCAATAACCTATACAAAAAAAAAATGCAAAAACTTATCACAGGTGTAGAAATGAGACGTGAATTAAAGGAATCCAATGAAGAAACACAAAAATAAACATCAATCACTATAATGCACACTAAAGATAGGACTCAAGATAGATCCAAAATGCAGTCTTTATTATGCTCCAAAGGCATAACAATCATCTATCTCTGAAAGAGTTATAGGAAACATGCAAAATGATAAGGACTCAAAATAAGTCACTACAACATCAGCTACATAAAATCTAAACTTTCTTTTTAACTAGTACAAATGAGGGAATATATATATCCTTAAGTCCCCCCTAGAATTCCCATAAAGAAAGGAGCCGAAATTCAAAAATGGGGTCGAATCCAGAAAAATAGCCTCAAGAAAAGCACCTAGGATCTTCCCAAAAGGATCTCACAGAAGTGAAAGAGTCCTCTTTGATTTAGAGCTTAGGATGATGACTCCAGAAATGCTCCACCTTCTCCTATATATTCTCCAAGTGTTCCTGAACTCGCCACCTTTCTTTTCCACGTAAATATATTACATGCAACTGACACCTAGCATCTCCTCATTATTTTGACCGTCCACCTTAGCATCATATATCTCATGGCTTAGCAACAACCACTCGCCAGCTCATGACCCTTGTTATTGATGGCTCATCTAACCTTCACCCTTGCGACAAACTGATATTGCAAGCTCAATCTCCAACTCTCTAGCTGAAAGTGTTAAGTCCTCAAACCCTAATGAGCTCGCGACAAGCACTCACAACTATTAGTTGCCAACTCTTTTGTATTTCATGTTACCTTTACTAAAAGTCGCAAGCTAGAGACAACCATTTAACTTAACATTCTAGACAAGTGGCAGTCTCTCTCTAGCTCTCCAACTTAATAACAAACCACTTTGAACACCCGAGAGATAATGACAACCCAAAAACTTAACCTTTATCTTCCATGTCTGCAAATGGGCCCAAACACCAACCAATAAAATATCACCATACACATCATGTTAGCACCTTGCCCCACCTTTCCTTAGCATATGATGAACCAATACACATGGCAACATCTAGTGATCCCTATCCACTGAGTAAAAATAGTCATCAGACAAGACCTTAGCCGAGGCTTCAAGTTACTCGAAAGTAATACAGTTGTTGGGACCCCAAAATCTGGCATTGAATAAAATAGACTATCAAACAACTAGGGGAAAGCACCTTCAATGACTAAAGTGTCTGACAAATCCATAGTGGCTAGCCATAGAAATGTGGCAATTGCTCCTAAATTCTCCAACCCTGGAAGAATATTACATCTCATCTAGCGACCTCGCGACCACCGTTCATCTCCAGCTCGTGGCTTGTCTTTCCAACTGCTAACTTACCTCGTGAGCTCATGAATACCATTCATCTCTGATGTAGAGGGTTTAGGGTTCTAGTCTTTCTTTCCTAAAAAATGCTTATCCTTTCTACTAACCATCCAATGGTTACTCCTCCATGTGTACTTCTCCAATATGGATCTCCTAGATTCTCCCTATCAACTTGCCTCCTAGGTATAGTTGATTTGTTGAAGACACAAAGTACATCTAAGATCAACTAGTCCAACTAGTTCTCTAATTTCCTAGGTTTTTCACTAGATCTTTCCCCTAGAATCCCAAACCCTTGCTTAGGATCTTCCCCATACACCTCATAGACTCTTGCCTATGTCCTTGGCCCATTAAAAGTCCATTACAAACATTTCCCACACTTTTGGATACTTCAACAATCCAATTGTTGACAAATACACTAGGAGGCCTAATTGGCCTATTTCCTAGTAGGTCAAATTTCACTATTTTGGGTCTTCAAGCTATCCAAGAACCCTACTAGAATCCAAAATCCTAGTTTCTCAATGCACCCACAACCCTAGTTATCACAAGGCCCTAGTTTTCAGCCTATCTTTTGGGCCTCTAGACCAGTCAAGGCAAACTGCCACCAAATTGGTCTTCAAACTTCCTGTTATCATTTCTCACCTTTTGATCCTTCATGGGAACACTTTAGGGCTTATACATATGTCACTAAGTTCACCATCCAAGATCATGGGTGCTCTGTGCAATCTGATCTTTACCCTGTCCAGGCTCACCTGCTCCTAGTAGTCAATCATAGGGCATCATTCCAAGTCTAGGAATCCCATTTCAAAAACAAAAAGAAAAGCAAAATCATTATGTACAGACCCTAACCCTTCATCCCCCATGGTTTCAACCAATTTCACCAGTGGATGCTTAGGTTAGAGCCATATTTACCTCTGCAACTCTGCAAACTAAACTTACACACTAGTGGCTTAAATCCTACTATAACTTTACACTATATTAACTTGAAATCAAACTACCATGTGCATAAGAAAGCTAATTCAAAAAACTACACCCCCATGGGATCCGATCACCCGATCCAATCCGTACACAGCCGTACAGAAAGTAAGAAACACTATAGATTACAAGAAAACACAGTCTGACATCCATATAGAGGGTTCACAAAAGTGTTATGCAATCCAAAACTCCATTAACCTTTTGAAAATCATCAATCCATGCTCAAATACCCGAGCATGAGTACTTACAACTGCTCCAACCTCCATTAGCAACTTCTTGCAAAAAGTTGCAAAAGTTGCTCGAGCAACTTTTTAGCATCTTTTTCTATTTGACTATTTTAGTCAACTTGATGCATGTTTTTGACTTCCATGACCCTAGTTAGGTTACTTAGGGTCCTAGAAGACACTCTAAACCCAAGTTACACAAAAATAGCAACATTTACCTTTCTAGGTCAAAATGACCACAATATCACCTAGGAGCACTCTTGGAGATGAACCAATTTGGATCCAACCTAGTGGATCTTATTACAACCCACACAAAACACCTAACACAACCCTAAAACACACAAACCATACCAAAATGGGAGGTGCTCTGCACCATACTCCCCTGGGACAAATAACTCAAGTCCCTTGAGTTAGGAGGTCTTCAATGGTGACCCCATGCTTCAGAATGTTTGCCTCAGTCATCCAAGTGGCCTCAACTTCAGGTAGTCCCTGCCACTTGACTAGATACTCATTGTATGTACCCTTCCTTATCTTCTTAATCACCTTGGAATCCAATATACTGGCTAACTACAAAGGGATTGGGGTAGGCAAATATTTGACCCAATCATCTTCCCCCAACTCTAAAAGAGTTTTGTGACCAGTGTCTGAGGGTGGCCCCTTATAGGGATACAAGTCACATACATTAAAAATGGGTGAAATTCCCAAATTAGGAGGCAACTCCACCTCATAAGTATTTTTGCCATACTTATGCAATATCCTCAATGGTCCTATCTTCTTCATGAGCAACTTAGTTGGCTGGCCCTTGGGTAGTCTTTCCCTTCTGAGGTAAGAGAGTACTTGATCCCCCACCTTGAATTGTAGATCCCTCCTTGATTTGTCTGCTTTTGCCTTATACTTCTCCCCTTGTTGTAGAGTCTTGTTGACTTGATCATGAAGCTCCTTCATTTGTTCTGCAAATGACTCCCCTTGGGCACTCGTTTTGTGCTGCAAACTGAGATCCCTTAACTCTAAGATCCCTCTAGGAGTGGTCCCATAGACTATCTCAAAGGGGCTTTTACCAGTACTCCTATTAATGGAGTCATTATAGGCAAATTTTGTCTGGCCTATAATCTGATCCCATGACTATCCATGTTGCTTAGTCAAGCATCTTAGCAAGTTCCCAAGTGATCTATTTACTACCTTCGTTTGCCCATCTGACTGTGGATGGTAGGCTAAAGAGAAAGACAAGTTTGTACCTAGCATCTTCCATAGGGTCCTCCAAAAGTGGCCCACAAACTTACTATCTCTATCACTTACTATATTCAATGGCAATCCATGGATTCTTACAATATCTCTAAAGAATAAGTCTGCAATCTGTGAAGCATCATTGGTTTTCTTGCATGGAATGAAGTGTACCATTTTGCTAAACCGGTCCACCACAAGAAACGCACTGTCATGACCCCTTGGTGTCCTAGGCAACCCCAAAACAAATTCCATACTCAGGCACTCCCAAGACCTCTGAGGTATGGATAGAGGTTGATATGTAATCCATTGTTACTACTTTGTCCTTTATCCCTCTGACATATCTGACATTGCTCCACAAACTTTCTAACATCTGACTGTAACCTAGGCCAATAGTAATGCCTATTCACTTGCTCAAGTGTCTTGTCCACTCCAAAGTGGCCTCCCAAGCTTCCTTGGTGTTTCTCCTTCACCATGTTCTCCCCCATTGAGCACTGAGGTATACACATTAGATGTCCTTTGAACAATAGTCCCTCCTGCAACATATAATTAGTGAACTCTACTTTAAATCCCTGTTGGAACTTTACACATGCCTCATAGGCATCTTTGAAATCTTTGTCCTCTTTGTAGAGGTCTTTCAAATCTTTCATCCCCACTTTTTGCTACTGTATCTCATGTATGGTTAGTACTCTTCTACTTAGAACATCAGCAACCTTGTTGCTAACTCCTTTCTTGTGTTTGATCACAAATGTGTATGCTTGCAAAGCTTCCACCCATTTAAGGTGCCTTTGGTTTAATTTTTCTTTCCCATTCAAGAAACTAAGGGCATGGTTATCTATGTAGACCACAAACTCCCTTGGTAGGAGATAATGTCTCCACTTTTAAAGGGCTTGTACCATAGCATACAACTCCAAATCATAGTTCGAGTACTTCTGTTTGGCCTCATTCAACTTCTCTGAGAAGAATGTCACAGGGTGTCCCTCCTGACTTAACACTGCTCCTATGGATAGCTTACTAGCATGACACTCCACAACAAATAAATGATTGAAGTTGGGGAACCTAAGTGTAGGTAGATCTTCTATTCTCTTTTTCAACATTTCAAACCCTTGATCTGTTGTTGCTATCCACTTGAACTGACATTTGATTCCTCCTTTTATAGTGTCGAGGATAGGGGCACATATTTGACTAAAATTCCTCACAAATTTCCTATAATAGGAGGCCAATCCATGAAAACTCCTAACATCCCCTATGGATCTAGGTGTAGGCCATTCCAAAATAGACTTGACCTTATCAAGATCCATGTTCATACATCCATTGGGAACCACAAAACCAAGATACACTAATTCAGTTTTCAAGAACTCATATTTTTCTTGATTGATCATCAACTTCTCTTGGTGTAGCCTCCTCAATACCCTTTCCAAATTCTTCATGTGCTCCTCCTTAGACCTGCTAAAGATCAAAATGTCATCAAGATAAACTATTACAAACTTACCTATGAAATCTGCTAGCACTTCATTCATGAGCCTCATGAATGTGCTGGGTGCATTCATTAGGCCAAAGGGCATTACTAGCCACTCATATAGCCCTTCATTTGTCTTGAAGGTTTTCTTCCATTCATCATCAGGCCTAACTCTGATTTGGTGATACCTTGACTTCAAATCCACCTTGAAGAAATAACAAGAACCTCCCAAATTGTCTAACAATCCTCAATCCAGGGCATTGGAAATCTTTATCTGATTGTGATCTTGTTTATAGCCTTGGATTCTGTACACATCCTCTATTTTCCATCCTTCTTGGGTGCAAGGACAATCAGAACTGCACAAGGGCTCAAACTCTTCCTTATTAGTCCCTTCTCCAACAAATCTTGAATCTGTTTTGCTATCACTGCATTTTGACTTGGTGTCATCTTATATGCTACCCTGTTAGGAAGATTAGCTCCACGTATGAGGTCTATCTGGTGGTTCACATCCCTCATGGGTGGAAATGCACTAGGCAATCCATTATCAACTATGTCATGGTACTTTTCTAATAGTGCTTGTACTTCTTGTGGCATACTAGCTTTCTCTTTGGTATCATCCTTTGGCTTCACTATCACTACACAAAAAACCCCTTTCTCCTTCTTCATAGCCTTTAGAAACTCCTTTCCACTCAAGAGCATCACATTGGTTCCCACATGCTTCTCTTCATTAGGTTCTTGTAAAGGATCCATTTGAAACTTCTTTCCTTGCTTGGTAATCACATAGTTGTTCTTCTCACCATCATGAATGACCTTCACATCATATTTTCATGGGCATCCTAGAAGGAGATGGCATGCATCCATGGGCAATATGTCACATAGGACCTTGTCCTTATACTCACCTATTTCAAACTCCACCATTGTTTGTTCATCCACCATTAACTGTTGCCCCTTGTTTAACCATGATACTTTATAGGGACTGGTGTGAGGTATCCTCCTAAGTTTTAGTTTATCCACCATCTCAGTTGACACTATATTCTATGTGGATACAGAGTGCACTATCACCTTATAGATCTTCCCATGGAACTTACAAGTAGTCTTGAACAATTTTTTTCTTTGAGGTGGTTCTGTGACACTAGGAACTTTCAACAAAGTCCTTCTCAACATGAGATTCTCTTTATCCAATACTAGCCCTGCCTTGGAGATGGGAGAAGTGACACTTTGTGTATCATCCTCTTGCACCAACTGATTTCTTATTTCCCCCATAGATGATGTGGAGGTCTTTTCAAGACATCTGCCCATTGTATGGCCCACTTGATTACAATTGTAACATCTGCCAGTGAAGACAGAGTTGGACCTTCCTTTTGAATGGAATCTACCCCTTGGTGATCCTCTTCCTTTGTATCCTCCTCCCTGAATTGATCCTTTATACTGTTTACCTCCACTATTATCCATAGATTGATTATCTTCTGGTTTACTTGGGCTTTGTCTTTTTCCAAAGTTATCCCTGCCTCTGAATCCTCTATTGTTGTTACTTCTACCTCTTTGGTGGAAATCATTCCTCCTTCTACTCTTCTCCTCTTCTCTCAAAGCTAACTGAAAACACTTTTGCATGTTGTCAGGAGTCATCATACTAATTTCATCTTGGATCCCTTTTCTCAACCCATTGAGGTACCTTGCTACCTTTTCTATCTCCTCTTCTTGCCTTCTTGCTCTTAGGCTCAATTTGTGGAACTCCTTAGTGTAGGAACTTATTGTCAACTCCTTTTGTCTCAAGTTCTACAACTTCTAATACATTTGGATCTCATAATCAGTGGGTAGGAATTGTGCCCTCGTTCTGATCTTCATTCTCTCCCAAGAAGCTATCTTCTTCTTACAAAGTGGCTACCCCATCATCTTGCATCATTTTCCACCACACCAATGCAGATCCTTTGAGTCTAGCATTTTCATAACTAACTTTCTTCTCCTCTAATACTTCCTTGCAGTCAAACTGGTTGTCTATGGCCTCTAACCAATCCAATAACTCTTCACTGTTCAAGGTGCCACAATAGTAAGGTATATGCTCCATACTGTCTTTGTTGATGGAATTGAAGGAATCCAAAAACACCTTTTGTTATTTATCCATTTCCACTTCTTTTCTTTTAGATTCTCCAGACTGATTTTCAGTTTCATCATCATCACTCTCATCTCCCCATTCAGTTATTCTCTTCTTATTCCTTGGTTCTAACACACTAGCCTTCTCCAAGAGGCCTTGAACCAATTCTACAATGGCATCCCTACTCATTTCCTTAGGACGCATGTTGTCAACCTCTTGTCTCTCCTCCCATTTAGACATACACCAAACTTAAAGAAATTATGGCTCTGATACCACCCTGATGCAGAGGGTTTAGGGTTCTAGTCTTTCTTTCCTCCAAAATGCATATCCTTTCTAATAGCCATCCAATGGTTACTCCTCCATGTGTACTTCTCCAATATGGATCTCCTAGATCCTCCCTATCAACTTGCCTCCTAGGTATAGTTGATTTGTTGAAGACACAAAGTACATCTAAGATCAACCAGTCCAACTAGTTTTCCAATTTCCTAGGTTTTTCACTAGATCTTTGCCCTAGAATCCCAAAACCTTGCTTAGGATCTTCCCCATACACCTCATAGACTCTTGTCTATGTCCTTTTCCCATTAAAAGTCCATTAAAAACATTTCCCACACTTCTGGATACTTCAACAATCCAATTGTTGACAAATACACTAGGAGGCCTAATTGGCCTATTTCCTAGTAGGTCAAATTTCACTGTTTTGGGTCTAAAGCTCCCGATTCTTCTAAAAAACCTCAAAAAAGACCTTTAAAATATTCAATCTATCCACAAACCCTACTAGAATCCAAAATCCTATTTTCTCAATGCACCCACAACTCTAGTTATCACAAGGCCCTAGTTTTCAGCCTATCTTTTAGGCCTCTGGACCAGTCAAGGCAAAATGCCACCAAATTGGTCTTCAAACTTTCTGTCATCATTTCTCACCTTTTGATCCTTCATGGGAATGCTTTAGGGCTTATACATATGCCAATAAGTTCACCATCCAAGATCATGGGTGCTCTGTGCAATCTAATATTTACCCTGTCCAGGCTCACTTGCTCCTAGCAGTCAGCCGTAGGGCTTCATTCCAAGTCTAGGAATCCCATTGCAAAAACAAAAATAAAAGAAAAATCATTATTTATAGACCCTAACCCTTCATCCCCCATGGTTTTAGCCAATTCACTGGTGGATGCTTAGGTTAGAGCCATATTTACCTCTGCAACTCTGCAAATAGAACTTGCAGACTAGTGGCTTAAATCCTACTATAACTTTACACTATATTAACTTGAAATAAAAATAATATGTGCATAAGAAAGCTAATTCAAAACACTACACCCCCATGGGGTCTGATCACCCAATCCAATCCGTACACAGCCGTACAGAAAGCATGAAACACTGCAGATTACAAGAAAACACAGTCTAACATCCGTACAGAGGGTTCACAAAAGTGTTATGCAATCCAAAACTACATTAACCTTCTAAAAATCATCGATCCATGCTCAAATACCCAAGCATGGGTAGTTACAACTGCTCCAACTTCCATTAGCAACTTCTTGCAAAAAGTTGCAAGAGTTGCTCAAGCAACTTTTTAGCATCTTTTGCTATTTGGCTATTTTAGTCAGCTCGATGCATGTTTTTGACTTCTATGACCCCAGTTAGGTTACTTAGAGTCCTAGAAGATACTCTAAACCCAAGTTACACAAAAATAACAACTTTTACCTTTCTAGGTCAAAATGACCACAATATCACCTAGGACCGCTCTTGGCTCTTACAAACATGGAGATAAACCAATTTGGATCCAACCTAGTGGATCTTATTACAACCCACAAAAAACACCTAACACAACCCTAAAACACACAAACAACACCAAAATGGGAGATGCTCTGCACCAATCTCCCAACCTAGGCATGTGGTAGCATAACGCAAACTTGCCAGCATTTCGTGCTATCTTCTTTAACTGTCGCGACCTGGCGACTAATAGCCACTTGCCAACTCTCTGAATGCATCACTGACTACTCTAAAATCTCGTGACCTCATGAATAACTGCTATCTCTAGCTCACCAGTTTTATTCACTAATCACCATTAATTGTCGTGATCTCCCACTAACATCCACTAACCAGCTCACCAGCACTTTATGCTACAAGGCATAACCGTTGCGATCTCACGACCACTTACTCGCCAACTTGTTGGTTGATTTTCTAACTGCTTGCTTACCTCACAAGCTGGCGACCACACTCTATAACTGTCATGCATCATAATCTGACTCATCCTTCATCTTCCATGTCACCATTTTTGCCATGTGGTGTGCACTAATTCGTTGTTAATCTGCCATGTCACTACCACATCACCTCAGGCTCACAAAATACTTCAAGTTAACCACCATCTGTCCACCACATGTGCGCAAGACTCCCACCAAAAAGTGTTTGCCTTTTTGGCACTTCTAATGTGTGCATCGATGTATAAAAATAACAAGTTACCCCCAAACATGACCAATGTGGGATAAACCAAATTGAGAGTCCCTTGCCCTACTCTCATGTTGCTAGACCACCATAACCTATGCACTCTCACTGGCATGCTGGGTTCAAACCCTCATAGGAGCCACATTTTCATCCACATTCCATGACTTCCTCATTAACTGGTTGATTGAAAGCATGATGGCGTGCAAAATTGAGCATGAGCAAAAATTTGGTAACATTCTTGGTGATATCTGTTGGATGTCTTCATGGAAGACATTTGGAGCAATAACATAGGCATTCCATTTGGAACAAAGTCACATAGAAAACATGATTGGAACCTGAAAAAATTGAATGCAAAAGTTAAACAATTCTCTATGGTTGAATTCCAACCCTCCCAACAACTTTGTACATGATTTAGAGCTCAAACTTTGGATCTAGAAAACAAACACACAACCAAATATAAGGAAAAGAAACCTATACTACTTTACTTGTGTTGGACAACACTTGAGAAAATTGGAAATGCAACTAAAGTATAGTGCAACAACACTTTATTGAAACAAAAAACCTAACCTAAAAGGCACAGGGTAGATCAAACCCCAAAGCAACACTTGAGGTGTATCCCATTAACAAGGATAGGCATAATTTCTCCATCCATATTTGATAGTTGGAATGCATTATGCTCCTTAGATTCTGTAATGATAAATGGGCCACTCCACATGTTGTCAAACTTAGTGTATCTGCTTGGTCTTCTCTCCAATTCATCCTATCTTAGGACAACATCACCTTCTCTAAAATTTCTAGGAACTACTTTCCTATCGAAATTCCTCTTGAGTTGAATCTGTTGGTACTCCAATGTTTTCATGGCTAGATTTCTTCTTCTAGCTCCAAAAGATGACCATATCTAACTGCCATATGATCATTCCTATCAAGCATCATTAGTTGGTTAACAAGATCTAGTGCTGGTAATTTTGTAGAAATAGGCATTCTAGCTTCTTTATCATACACCAAGACATAAGGTGAATTACCAATATACATTTTAGGAGTAATCCTATTTTCCCATAAGGTAGATTTCAACTTTGAGTGTCAATCTCTCTAGTTACCCTGTAGGGCCCTTTCGATAATCTTGATCAAATTTTTATTAGCAGATTCTGCCAAACCAATACCTTGAGGATAATAGTTTGAGGATGTATTCAAGTAGATGACATTCTTAATAGCCAAATATGTTACTCTCAAACCAAAAAATGCCAAATCATTATCAGATATTATGGACTCAGACACCCTAAATATGGTCGCAATATCTTCATAAAAGTTAAGGACAACTGATTCATTAGATTCTTTCAAGGCTACTGCCTCAGTACACCTTGTAAAATAATTTGTGGCAGTAAGGACCCACTTGTGACCTACACTAGAAGGTGTGTTAATAGCACCAATGAAATCAATACCCCATTTCATGAAGGGTTGCTCAATTTGAATGTGATACTATGGTAAAGCTGGCGGTCTTTCTTTCCATGAAAACATAGCACATTTAACACACTTTCTAGCCCATGTATGGGCATCCTTAAATAGGCTTTGCCATTAATAACCAGCTCTCATGATTTTAAATGCAGTTTTTCTTGGAGAGAAATGACCCCCAGAGGGTCCATCATGAAACTCATAAAGCACCTTGCTAATTTGATCATTTTAAATACATCTTAGAAGTATTCCACTATGATCTTTTCTGAATAAAATATTATCAATCAAAGCATAGGGCACAAATTGATGTTTGAAAAACCTTCTTTTAGCTATGTCAAGACCAGGTGGGCACTCACTTGTTTGCAGAAAATGAACCATGTCTTTTAACCAACCTATTGGTTGATTATTTATAGCTGCATCATTGATAACTAGGGTTGTGTCTCTAATAATTTTTGCTTTTTCTAAAACAGGTTCATTTTCCATTTGTTCACATAGACCTTTTCCCCTCACTAGCTTAGTGATCTTAATGTCAATCTCATATTCTATCACCTTAGTGATCCAACCTACTCTTTTTTTATTAAGATCCCTACTTAATAAGAACTCCTTCACACTGGGATGAGCCACCATTAGATGAATCTTATTGTTAGAAACCAAATGTCTGAACTTTTTTTAAACTTCTAACAACTGCTAGTGCATGTTTTTCCATAAAATTGTACCTCTGCTCAAAATCCTCTAGACCTTTGCTATAGAATGCAATGGGCTATTCAAAACCCTCATCATTTTGTTGCACAATAATTGCATAAATTTTATCCAAACTACCATATGCATAAAGAATAAAATATTTCAAAAAATTTGGATTTACCAAAGTAGGAGTGGTTACTAGAGCCTCCTTAAGTGCTTGAAAATTGCTCTTGCCTTCCTTGGTCTAGCTAGAAATAGTATTCTTTTTTAACATAGCAGTTAAAGGCCTTAAAAGAGTAGCAATATCAGACATAAATATTCTCACAAAGTTAATTCTACCAATAAAGCTTTGCAACCCTTTTTTATGACTCGGTAAAGGCAGTTCCAGAATTGCCCTAACTCTTTTAGATTCAATGGTTATTCCATGTTTTGACATGATGTGTCCTAAAATTTACCTTCATGCACTACAAAGATACATTTTTTGGGATTCAGGGATATACCAAACTCCCTGCATCTCTCAAAAACTTGTTTTAAGTGTGACAAGTGTTGATCAATATTTTTTGGAAAACATTGTTATGTCATCAAGGTACACCAAGACCATTTTATACAGTAATCCTTTGAAAGCCATATCCATTTCCCTCTGAAAAGTGGCACCAGTATTGGATAAGACAAAAGGCATTCTTTTATAGGCCATAGTGCCCCATTTAGTGGTAAAATTAGTTTTATGTTGATCTTCATTTTTTACTAGCATTTGGTTATAGCCTGAAAACCCATCAAGAAGAGAGAATCTCTCAGAACCAACAACTACTTGTAGAATCTACTCCATAGAGGGCAGTGGGTAGTGATCCTTTAGAGAGGCTCTATTCAAGTCTCTAAAGTCCACACAAATCCTAATTTCCTCATTGTTCTTTCTAACAAGGACAAGATTAGAAACCTAGCTAGTATGTTTTATCTCACCAATGATACCCCATTCTATAAGCTTAGTCAACTCTTTAATCTTAAGGGGTTCTAACTTGGGATTCAAAGGCCTTTGCTTTTCTTTGATTGGCTTTGCATTAGGCATTAATTCTATAGTATGTTGTGCAATTTCAGGATCAAAACCTTTCAAATCAGAATATTCCCAAGCAAAAACATCGTGAACTTCTTTACATAACTCTACAAAAGCTTTTCTTTCTTGCTGGGTACAAACTTTACCAACCTTGAGGAGTTTACCTTCAAAGATCTCCAGCTCCTTGTAGTGATCTTCTTTTACATGCATGCTGGTTTTATTTTTCTTTAGCTGATCATCAACGCCAAAGATAGTCTCGAGGGTTACTAACCCCTTGGGAAACTTATTGGAATTTAACTGAATAATTTGATCACCATACTGTTGCTTGATCTTATCCTGGTTAGCAACATAAAACACATCCTCTTCCAATAGAAAGCTTAATATATGTTCATCATTGTCAAACACTTGCCAATTTGTTTTATTATCGGGAACATAAGGCCTAACAACTACCTTCACATTTTGTATCTTTTCCTTACTAATATCACTTGAAATGTCAAACTGTGCACCTACAGTTGCCAATCTATCTGCATGCTGATTTTTACTCCGAGGTATGGAAATCAAATCAAAAACATCAAATTATACTATCATATCCAACTCTCGGTGCCTATATGACTTCAAAACATCATTCTTGGCAACATGCAAACTTCTCAACTAACTTACAAATAACTCATTGTCACCAAACACTTGTAGACAACTGATCTTTCTCTTCCTAGCTGATTCCAAGCCCTAAATTATACCTTCATATTCATAAATATTATTAGTACATGAAAATAAAAAATGAAAAGTTGAATAGTACTTGTCACCTTGTGGGGATACAAGCATAACACCCCCACCAACTCCATTTTTACTTCTTGGCCCATCAAAGTACATCTGCCACACTTCATTTTGTTGTTCTACACCCTGATCTACAACTTTTATAAGATTAGTCATCATTGAATCTAGCTCATCAATCATGTACATGCCTAATCTAGTTTGTTCAATGGTAGTATTCTGATCATTATGGGCATTCTCTGCTCCCCACTCTTCCAACAAGATGTCTGGAATATCATCAGTTTTTATATTTGACTCTTGAAAAATAATATTTGCATCATACTCTAGTGCTACTAAATTTTCATTAATCACACTAGATACATAGGGCTCTATATGATATTTATCAAGTAATTATGATTTAATCATCACCTTAGTACCGTATCTAGTCCTAAACAACATATAGGACCAGTTAGAAGAAAAAAATCCTCCTATCTTTGTTGTAAAATCTCTTGAGAAACACAAGGCATAGTAGGGAGGAAGGTCTATGAAATAGATGTCCTAGGAAATAGATAATTTAGGGAAAGCATGAAGTTTCAAACTTGTATCCTTTATTAGACCTACTATGTTGACTATCGACCCATCAAGTTGTACTATTCCTTTTTCCAAAGGTTGATATTTCAGTCCTTAATGATCTCCAATTTTCTTGGGCATGACTGGACTTGTGGACCCACTATCTACCATACAGTTATGGACCACTTTATCTCCTATGATCAAAGAAACATAGAACAGAGGTGGCTTAACATATTTTTCAGATAACTTACTATTTCTCTCAAGAGTATTTGTTTAAAAAGTTCTATTAGGACTATTAGCAACATTACTAGGATTTTATTTTTTAGACAAGGATGAATGAAAAAGGTCAGTTTGACATGGAATATCTAATGAATCCCACATAATAATTGAAACATTCATTCTCTTCATGTTCTCAACTATATTAAATGGAATAGTAGCATGTACCTTTTGTTGGATCCTAAGAACAACATGCTTTGCTTATGATTGTGGATGCTCCTTGACTGCTTCTTGAGAATCTCTTTGTAAAATATGTGGCACTTGAGAAGAAGATGGTCATGTAGCTGCATCATCTTTGCCTTTACTTTCTACCACTTGTTGATTAGTCTCCGAGGCTCTTTTCTTTTCTCTAGTATTTGCTACAACTATAGAATCATCTTTTCTTATGCCACATAATTCCTCTCCCTGCCAATTCATGAAATTGACATCAATTGGAAGTGAGTCTTGTTGCTTCTCATATCCATCACCAGGTACAGGTTGTGAATTTGTAGCATTTTGAACCATCAACACTTGGTTGATGACTCCATTGGAACATGTGGTCTGATTATGACGTTGACTACATGGATAACACCATTGATAGTCAGAGCTACAAGATTATTTTGGGTTGATACAAGGTCTCTGATAGGATTAGCAGCATTAAGAGGGGCTAGATTACAAGGATGGAAAGGCCTTTGGTTCAAATTATGTCTTGCCCCTTTATAATTTCCTTGATATGGCTGTATACCACCTTGATTTTGTTGTTGTTGTTGTTTTTGTTGTCCTGGAATCTAATTCTATTGTTGGTAATATTGATTACCATCTTGATTTTGTTGTTGATAAGGTGGTCTATTTTGGAATTGTTGCTTCCTAATATATGTAAACTCATTTCCTAAGTTTTGAAGTATGCTTTCAATATTTTGTTGGTTGCTCTTGATTTCTCGCAGCTCTTGAGATGGTCCTGCAGTAGTAATCTCCTTACTAGTAGCCATTTGTAAAGGAGTAAAAGGTGGTATTTCCAAAGGCATGTTGGGATGAATGTCTAGGAAAAAAAGCAAAGGTGGCCTTGGGGATATATTTCCTGCTTAGACAAGACTATTTTATGCTCTAACAACAATGCTAAAGGCTTGGGGAAGTGAAGCACCCCCCATAGACTGTATGATAACTGATATCTCACTATTAAGGTTTCTCAATAATACAAAAAAACATGGTCTGAAGAGGGCCTTACTGTGAATGGAATCACATTCCATGTCCTCTGAAACTGTGTGTTGTAATAATTCATTTGCTCCTAAGGAGCCCTCTTGATTGTAGTAAGTTGCTCCACTAATGACAAGTGATCAGACTTGTCTTCAAATAATCTACTCAAGGCATCTCCCAGTTGATCCCATGTGGCAATCGACCCAACTAGAAGTGTTCTGAACCATTGCAAAGACTTTACTTTTACTGAAGTTGCAAGAAGCCTAATGACCACATTATGCTCAGTTACATGATGAACATTGCAAAGAGAAGCAACATCTTTGATGTGCTCAAAAGATGTAGTCTGACTTTCTCCAATAAAGTCAGGCATACTTTTCAAGGCTGCTAAGGGTATGCCATTGTATTGGGCAAGATTAAGAGGTTTGCCTCAAGGTCAAAAGGTACAAATGCAAACTGCCTTGTCATTGTACTTGCTTGAACTGGTACATTAGGTACAATTGTAGGAATAAATGCTACCTAAATTAAGGAACGTGTTGGAATAGATGAATTAGCTGCTACTAAAATGGGACTAGTAGGTGGTTCAGGATAAAAAATCTCTCCTCTACAAGTTGGAGATGCAGAATGTCTGATAATCTCCTTCTTAGATGGTCTCCCTCTCCTTGTTTTATCTCTTCCAGGAACTGATGAATGAAATCAAAATGATGGAGGAGTCCTTACTACTAGTCTTCCTCTTCTTCTTGGTGGGGACAAGTGCAAATACTCTGAGGAACTTGAACTTCTTGTTTGAATCTTTCTGATAAATTCATAAGTAATACTAGTTCCGAAAATCTATTTTCAACAGAGTCGCCAGATATGCCAATAATAACCTCTTGTAGATAAAAAAAATCTTGTTGATAGCATGCCATAACCAGCAAGAAAACTGAAGGCTTGACTTGTTCGGTAAGAACAGTCCTAGCGGGGGTGCAAAAACTGTTATCTCCCAAAAATGAACCCTTTTAAGCTCTCAAAACTTAACTTTTTGGAGAAACATGGAAACACTCCAAAGTCATGGGTTACTCATAATTGGAGTGAATCTCCGGATATGGATGGATCCTAACTTGTACTTCACCTAAAAACCTATTGAAACTTACGCTTTGAAAGAAAAGGGATAAGAAACGATAATCTGGAAATGACAAAAATAACACTTAAAAGGTGATGCACCAAGATTATAAAGATGATGATGTTGTTTAAACGTAGTGAAAATTCAAAGACCACCTATGGAAAGACAAAACCTTGAAATAACATTCCTTGTATAATAATGCTTCATAAGAAGGCCTGATCAATATGAAATTAGAAGGAATCTCTCAACAACTAATGACTGTAATGATTTGACACAACTCACAACCTATACAAAAAAAATGCAAAAACTTATCACAAGTGCGTAAATGAGACACGAATTAAAGGAATCCAATGAAGAAATACAAAAATAAACATCAATAATTGTAATGTACACTAAATATAGGACTCAAGATAGATCCAAAATGTGCAGTCTTTATTATGCTCCAAAGGCAAAACGATCATCTATCTCTGAAAGATTTAGATGAAACATGCAAAATGATAAGGACTCAAAATAAGTCACTACAACATCAGTTGCATACAATTTGAACTTTTTTTAACCCGTACAAATGAGGGAATATATATATATCCCTAAGTTCCCCCCAGAATTCCCATAAAGAAAGGAGCTAAAATTCAAAAATGGGGTTGAATCTAGAAAAATAGCCCCAAGACAAGGACCCAGGACCTTCCCAAAAGGATCTTACAGAAGTGGCAGAGTACTCTTTTATTTAGAACTCAAGATGATGACTCTAGAAATGCTCTGCCTTCTCTTATATCTACTGCAAGTGTTCCCGAACTCTCTAGCTTTCTTTTCCACGTAAATAAATCACATGTAATTGACATCTGGCATGTCCTTATTATTCTGACCATCCACATTAGCATCATATATCTCGCAGCTTAGCAGCAGCCAGTCGCCAGCTCACAACTCTTATTTTTGACGACTCATCTAACCTTCACCCTGGCGACAAACTACTATTGCAATCTTAGGGTTCCTAGGACTACTTACGATGCATTAGGTAACAACAGGTGCACTAGGCATGGACTAGATAAAAATCAATCTTCTATATTCTATGAATTCTCAAGAATTCTAAATTATATAAGGGTCGAGCAATGCAATTGAGCCTAACTTGACACAATAATATCATTATTAAAGGTGTAACAAACTCTTACAGTTTTATAATACAAACCATTTGCAGTAACTTATTACAATCTCTCTCTCTCTCTCTCTCTCTCTCTCTCTCTCTCTCTCACCTTTTCTTATGGTTTACATAGCGCGTACGCGTTATGTAAACCCTAAATTTGTATAGCGCATACATGCTTTGAAATACTTTGAAATTTACCAAGCCTAAGGCTTGGATTTGTCTTGGAGATCCAACCCAAAGGCTTGAAGGATTCAAATAGGTTTGAGATGTGTTTTCCAACAAGCATACAAAAAATTCACATTTTTTCTTGTGTGCTCCCTACCAGGTTTGCACGTGGTTCAATAATGGTAAAATTAGATGGCTTGATAGTATAGACCTCTCTGTTAGCTATCTAACCATATAATTTATTTTGAATTTTGATTATGTTAATATTTTCATCTCTAATTCCTTTTGTATGTATGCCTGATTTTTGTCAAAAACCAACGTGTATTATTTTGGGCTTAGATTTTGGCTCGTTCTTTGAATTTTGAAACAAATTAAATTTTCAGAAACTATACTCTATTCTACATACTTTTAAAAAAAGAAGTTTTGATTTTCGATTAGTTTTCAATGATTTCTAGGGGGAGCACACAAAAATTTCACATTTTTAGGATGTGTCCACTTCAGAAATTCACAAAAAATCATTCTTTCATCAAAAAATTAGTAGAAAAATCTGGGATAATTACGTGGTGTTAGCTAACTTCTCACCGGAGCGATTAATTTTTTTAAAACAAAAGTTAAGAATTTAGGGGAGGACACCAGACACTATGTTATATTTTTTCACAAAAAACATGACCACTTTTTGTGCTCCCCCTTTTTGAGGGCCTTAATCTCCACCATTTCTAAAATAAATTAGTAGTTTAGAAACTAGATTCAAATTAGAACAATTCTTATTCTTGTCACATTTTGAAATGTTGAGTCTAACTATCTCAATTTCTCGTTGAAGTTCAGAGTTTGCTGATTTTAGGAAAAAAAAAGTGGCATCTAATACCCCCTTTTTGGTACCCCATCTTTGTGCACTTACCCATAAGCTACTCATATCTGGTGATGCCTTTTAGTTTTGCTGGAAAAAAACACATATAAAGTCAAACATTAATAATGATGTTGAATAACTTCCCTAAGAACTCTTATTAAGTAAAGACCAAAAAAACATGTTAACAACAAACTTGTGGATTCAAAGGGGTGTTGTACAAATGGGCCTCTTGGAGAGGTAGTAGATATCATGTGCACAATTGGCTCCAAACCACCCAATTTACCTTTCATGTAGTACTATGATTTGATACTTACAATGGTCCACCATGGAACCAAAATGACCCAAATAATATACATATAATGCATATTTGACTAGATAATCTTGACAAATATCACTATCCATAGAATGGACAATTGCAATGTATAATTCCCAAGGATCAACACTCAACACAATAATGATCCATATCGGTAAAACAAAAGACAAGACTTAACTTTTACAACTATATCCAAAATTAAATCAATGAAATAAATTTAAATAGAGCTACCATTCTCCTTTGATTGATATTCAAGAATAAAAACAAATTATATATAATTATTAGCAAAAAAAAAGAGAATTTGGACTATATTTACTCTCATTATAATGAGCTTAAGTACACAAGTTTTGATGCAAACTTTTGTAGATAACCTTTCGATCTATTCTTTTTATTACCATCTTCATACTAAATGTTTTGCAAAAAGTATTTATAATCTTAGCATATTCACAATTTAATGGTCTATAGGTGCATGCTTGACAATTTTATATCAAGACATCAAAAGGTTTTTCCATGTCCCCAACATTATATTTTCGTAACATAAATCTTCTATTTTCTACAATATATACGTTTAACATAAGAGGAGATCCTACCTTTACAAGATAAGTCTATTAACTTGTTTTAAAATGTGTAGGAACCCAAAGAAATGAACAAGCACAAACCACAATCTAGGATTTGTTTGATTGAAGCAAAAGAAATTGTTGACTACTAATGAGACAAAATTGATATTAATTAAAAATCTAATACAAATAGACAATATTACATCTACGACAAGATTATAACTCAAAATTGTATACACAAACACAAATGTTATATAAAAAATGATAAAGTAAATTAATGTATCTTCTAGACATACATCGAATTGCACTTTTAACATATTTAATTACATAAATTTATATAAATTAAAATGTTAATTATTAACAAGGGTCAACAATTACCTCAAATGATTGTTGAGACTACGTGTATATACATAGGTTTGTAGTCATTATTGTCTTCTTGGATCACATCCTTGACAATCTCTCATAAATGCAAAGTTGAGAGGTTCATGTACCCCTCGTCCTATTTAATCTTCTATAGTCTGCTTAGATAAGAGTTCAAAATAGAGCTAAAAGGTTTTTGGTTTAGTTGCAAAGTCATATTGTAGACACTTAAATAGTATTGAATTCATTTTTCCTTAAATACTATAAAAACAAATTAAATATAAAAAATATATATATATATATATATATATATATATATATATATATATATATATATATATATTAGAAACCACTCACCATTTGGTGGAAGGGCACAAATGTCCTATATTGCATTGTGACGTTGACATCGATTGAGAGTGATTGGAGGTCCCTTCTCCGCATCAAAAAAACATTTTCATATTCTAGTTACGAGACAACAAAAAAGAGCCGAAGCGAAACAAATTTTTTTTTCTATGGTAATGGATGCCAAAATGGATAAGCACTAACTTGAATTTTTAAAATAAACCTCGAATTTAAATCTATGGGCGAGACCTGTGAAAACCATGGCTACGACAAGTGGAACCTTAATACGATGCAAAAACATAGAGAAATCTGTTGAATATAATACATAAACAAATCTGTTAAATTATTATATTCTTATCATTGTTTATTTTGCATTGGAAGCCACGGAGCGCTGCAGAGCAAGGCATTAGGATTTATCATTGCACCGTGTTATTAGAATTTCTAAGGAAAAAAATAACGGGTGATTTGAGCAGACACCATGCAAGCTCTGAGAGGTCCCGTCAAATATGATGAAGAACCTAGTCGTCATCCATCTCTCACAATCAATTTCAAGGTGCTTTATAATTCTTTTGAATGTTTTTGTTTGTTTGTTATTAATGTTTAATTTAGAATCTAAATGTAAACAATCATTAGTTGAAGAAAATATATGATTAAGATCGTATCAGATAGCACCAGTTTATATGTTTTGAATAAATGCGTTTTTTATTTTTTTTTGCATTTCAAAAGTCTCTAGTGCATGGGATTGAACTTGCGATTGAGGGTTATTGCATGTTTTAATTTTTGGTCCTAAACCCAATTTACTTTGGAAACTATTTGTGTTTAAGTCGAATGGTAAGAATTGGATATGCTCATTAACCAAACTCTTACTGTATTGAGTGGTATATGTCATGTGTCCTGTCATAAACACCCAATGCCCAACTCCTCATTTGTGGACAAGGGTTGACATCATGCTTGTTTTCTGATTGCATTCTCTGCTTTCGAAATTGTTGAATCATAGTCACAGTCTTCTTCCAAATTAGACAGAGTGAGTATCCAAGGTCTTATTTCTTTTCAAAGATTCTTGTCAATTTTGATTTCAATTTATGTTCAGTGGCTTATGACATGTTTGAGTTATGACTGCCCTCTGCTTTCAAAATAACTGTCATGTCAATGTTGACTTGTCACACACATGTAGTACGCAAATCTTCATCCGTACCTAGAGATTCATGTTTTAGTTGTGCTCTGATCATACTCTTTCCTTTCAAAATAGTCAAAAATAGTCGAATAATGGTTAAAATACTTTTCCACATTACATACAGGCTTTACCCAAGTCATTATTCGAATTCAGTGTTTCATTTCTATACTCATTTTTATTCAACACTTCAATTGTATTCTCGATTCTCGTGAATACCTTGAGTAACTTGTTTCAAGAAGAAAGGATTATAAAGGTTGCCCATTTTCAGATTAGGATTCATTGCATAAGAGCCAAGTTGCAGAAAGATAAATAAGTCTAATGGTGCGAGCCCTCTGTTTAGGCTTGTTACTTGTTTTATTTGCTGACTATGTGTGAGTCCCATAGACTGTTTGACCTTTAAATATTATTAAAAGCTTTCATTAATTTATTGTATGCTAAAATTTTGATCACACCATCTGCTTTCAGAATTGTTGAATCCAACATTTGGTACTTTTCCAAATGTATTGAATGGTTGATGCCATACTTTCATTTAATTGCACTTAAGTAATCTTTCGAGTGCCTGGGCTCTTCGTAGTTTCACTCAATACTCAAAGGAAAACTAGCACAGTTGACTTGTAGATTTGACCATCACACCAAAAGGTGGTGGAAAGGGATCTCATCGTGGATATAGTTGCTACGCCAACACCCCCTCTACACGATAGAGCCGGATACAACCCTTTACCATGTGGGATTTGCACCCACTACGTACCATGTTGATAAACCGAACTTACGCGGATGAAGAGTCTAGAGCTTAAGAGACTCGAACCGATGATTTGTACTCTGATACCATGTACAATTTTGTAGCTATAGTTGCATAGATCTAGCTAAAATTGAGTTAATCATGATCTGTTCCTTAATTACAAAGCATGAGATTTATACAAAGTTAACCACAGTATAAACTGAAATAACGGTGAAGAATAGTTGGATAAAGATCACTTATCCTATAATGATTTTACGCATGAAAGGCAATCACCTGTAATTTGTGCAGTAACAAAAGGATCTGGCTGAGAATAACAACCTCTCATCCGTAAATTATGGATCAGAATAGAAGGTGACTATGAGATTAGAATTAAACACTAACATGACTCTCTGAGTTTGAGATCAAATTTTCAATTGAAATTAAAACCAAAGAAAAAAATTCATAATTTTGATGCTGTCTGGTGCTCTCAGGGTAGACATGTAAGAGAGCCAAACACCGATAATGCACCTTGGTTATGCAAGTAGTTATTCATAGTTAGGTTCCTTTAACTTAGTTTACATTTTTTAAAGTCTATTACCAATTTGTTTTCTGAGACTCAATTTTTTTGAAGTCTAATACCAATTTGTCAGGTTCCTATAGCAAATGCAGGACTTTCCTAGTTGACAATAATTGATTCTATATATGGTTGGAATTTCTTATTTGAGAATAAGAAATAATCACGAACTGTGATTGATGTTCTCTGAACTTGTTACAACTATAAGTTCAAGTTGTCAGCAACCTATTTTTGTGAAATTGGAAACGTAGAACAATTGTATTTTTCAAAACAATTGTATATGGCTTCTGTATTCATTTTCCTGACCATATTCTTAATCTTGTCGTGTTAGTAGCCATTCTACTTTTTCATCCTAGAAGTTTATCAGAGATTGGTTTCTGTCAGTGTACAGTATTTTGTGATTGCATCTATTGGTAATTGTGGTCCATAATACAACATTTCTGTGAACTAGCATGGTTCTTCCTCATAGTTTTTGTATTCGTTTAATTTATTTTCCCTCAACGTAATTCATACACAGTATATTTTACATGAATGTCTTCTGTTTCTATCTAAACTAAAGTATTGAAAGAAAGTTCTGATGACATTTTTGCTACCTTGCTAGTGTATGTCTATAGATACGCTTTTAGGGGGTTTTGATAAAAGTGTGGTAAGTCTATTTTTCACAAAATCTTTCATTTTGGATCTTAGGCACCAAAAATTTGGGAAATGGAAAACCTTATTTTGTTAATCTTCCAAAATACCTCCCACATTGAAAGTTTTTGTTGGTAGTTTAGGGCACATATCCATAAGAGATTTAGGTTTTCTTTTGTTTAGCATAAAGGAAGCCCTAATTTTGGGCATGGTACTTGGAAGTGCATGCTTCATTTGTTTACCATATGACAATTTTTTGAAAGAAGAATGGGCACGTTGCATGAAATTAAAGTGTGAAGATGGCATGTTGAGGAGGTCTTTCAGGAATGAAACACTACGTGGAGACCAAAAATAGTGAATATGTCTATTATATTTTGGTTTCATTTCATTGTTATAGGGAATCATTCATAGCCATCAATGTTAAGTGTTTCGATATGAAGAGATACGTTTCAATATTTTATCCAACCACCTATAAGTTCCTGGAATCCATGATAAAAAAGTTACATACTAAACAAGGTTATAGGTACACTACTAAAATTGGCAACGTTTTTGGTTCATCTATTTTTAATAAAGTCCAATAAAACCAAGTGAGTGACTATCATTTGATTGTTTCTACCTACATTATTAACTAGTTGTGTCAATAGGTAAATATGTCTTCTAAAGTATTATCAAATGTTCAAGTTTCTTATGTTAAAGCCTTGTCAATATATTTGTTGTTAAGTCAATAAAGTTCTTACGTGCTCGTGGGAAGATGCAAGGGAGTACCTCCTCACAGGGTTTAGTATCTTGATCGATTGGGGTTTAGGGGCAACACATGGAAGTTTTTGTGGGCAATGCCCTCAAAATAAAACTTCATTTATGATTTGTAATTGTGAATTTGAACCGTTTATCATAGGTCATAGATCTAACATTAGATATTTTGTCTGTTTTGTTTGCCTTAGAAGGCAACCCTATGTTATGAGGACATTGCCTTATGACTATGCAGTGTGATGCATTCTGAGAGTCTGGTAGCTTTTGAGTTGCCTCTTGATCTTCATTGGTGATACTCTTGTGAGAAGCTTTCTCTCTACAAGTATAGTGTAATTTGTTATTCAATTTTGAATAATATATTTGACAACTTTTGGAGTGTGGGGTTATTCTCCTAAAAGGGTTTTCCCCATGTAAATCACTATGTTTTGGTATGTGTGTATTTATGCTTATTTCTGTTGAGTTTTTGTAACTCTTGTACAGATTTGAGAATTTTTTTGCATGACCCTCCCCTCAAGGTTAGTATAGGAAATCGTTTCCCTACCTTAGCTTGCTTACATTACTAAGCCTTACTGCCAAACTCTTGTTAAACTATTAGAACCCTGTCGAGGATTCAGTGCTCTTGGAGAAGTAAAGATTCATAATATGAATGAAATACATCATCTACATGCTCTTAATATAATAGGAAAATTTGCATTGATAATTTATAAGTGTTGAAGTTTTGGGCGTCTACAAGAAGTTGAGTCCCTCTTTTGGCAAAAAGTGGAAGTGTTTTCCCTGATTTTTCAAATTTTGTCTCAGTTGATGTAAAAGTTTGAGGAACTTAAAGATTGAATCTCAGAAAACTTCAGCAATAGGAAATGTAGTGCTCATAGTCTAATTTTCAAATATGTTATTTATTCCAATAGCCAGATGGTAGAAATTGGTTTTTAGTAGGCGTGTTTAAAAACAAGTTTTTTAAAATGTTTGTTTCAAGACCATACCATATATGTGTACGACCACCATATTTTGACATAATAGAAGTATTTTTGTAAATCTTTTGGGGAAAGATACTTAAGGCACTAAAGATTGATTAACATATTTTATTTTTCATTAAATATTTTTTAATTATGTTTTTATTGACCCTGAAGTCTATTTTGGAAATCTCTAGTGTACGACCACCATTAATTGACCACAAATTATCATTTAGAAAAAATAAATCTTCAAGATAATTGTGTGGAGATTGACGCCATATATATATTTTTTGTAAAAATTATAAAAAATAAAAAGTTACTAAAAAAATGGACAAGCTTGCTATTTGAATTTTATGTACTAATTTGATTAATAAATAATACAAGCTCTCCCAAAAATTACATTTTTGAAGTCTAAACAGTAAGAAGTCCAATGAGTTTTTGTTTCGTCAAAAAATTCGATCAGGAAGGCCTTCAAAAATTTAGTGCAAGACATAAGTTTTGGGTTCCAATGCCTTATCCATTAATTTGCAAATCTAAGGCATAGGCTTGGTCCCACCAAGCCTATCCCAACTCAAAGCCCATTGCAAAGGGCAGGTGGCGAATTCAACTTTTAAATAACGCATGTCTGTTAAAAAATGTGTATTTGTTTCATAAATATAATTAATTTGTATATATTTTTAAAAAATTAATACCATTTTGCAAAAAAATGTGTACACATTTTTTGAATTTTTGGATTGTGTGCCTGAATCTAAAACATGTACCCATTTTTTTAAAAAATGCACATTCATTTCTAGAAAGATTCCAAAGGTCAGGAAAACTTCCCCTGAATTGGGGCCCAACTTCTTTCACGTACCCTTTAGTGAAAATCCATGCTCATTCAAAATCAAGAATGTCAAACTCATAGTCACACAAATGCTCTTTAATCTCATGATGGACTTTGTAGAGTAGTTCATAACATGTAAGAATGAGATAACAACATTATACATAATGCAAGTGATGTTTTGGCTCAAGCATGAAGAGGAAAAGAATAATTAGAGTGACGGGTTTTAAGGATATGTTTAAAGAAACTTAAGACAATAATATAGTGAGAAAGGACAATATAGTATAGTCAATAAATTTATAGTAAAGGACAAGTAAAACCCTTGTAACAATGAGTTAGAGTGGTAGATATTAATAGAGGGCAACATTATACAATCAAATGGTCCTAATGTACATCCACAAATAAGTAACAACATCCTTGTAGGACAAGTTATAAAGTTTAAAGACACGAAGATAAGTAAGATATGCAATAACAATCTTATGAATATACAATAGATATAGTGAGATGAGTAGTCAAGCCTCGTGTATAATAACAATAATGATAATGGTTAACACACCATTATTTGGCATTTAATCTTCTATAATGCAATGCATCACAAACCTAAAAGAAATAGTGATGTTGAAGAGAAAATAAGTGTGGATTTCTAAGAGAGGGAAATTATTGAAAATGATTAGCTTCAAAATGACAAGGGTAAGACATAAACACCTAGTGATATGCTAGTGTTAGTTGAAAGCTACAATTGAAAATAGAAAAGAACACCCTAGTGGATCACGACAAAGATAATAGATTGTGAAGTGATCAATGGAGATAGTCACATCCATGGATATCATACAAAATAATTTTCATGAAAAAGCCTTTTATCAAGGATAGATTTGCGAGTCAAATATAGTGAAGAAGATAGTCCAAAAGAATAGAGTTTAAATAATAATGAAGAGATGTAGCACAATATAAGATATCCATGTGATAGTGATCTCATGAGTTAAAGATGGGCATTCCGAATGTATAAAAGACATTATGTATGGTGAAAGGTAAAAAGTCATAGAATTCAATTTCATGACCAAGACAATTTAGAAGAGACCATGATCATGGACATTAACAAAAAATTAAGAGAACACTTCAATGAGTTTGTTTAAATTATGATAATCATATCAAGATGTCAAAGGAAAAATCACAAAAGAGAAGCTATAGGCCTTAGAATTTTCCTTTAAGATTGTCAATTAAAAAGTGTCTAATAAAAATATAAGCCAAAAAAGTTTGTATCAACAAGAAGCCTTGAAGATTGGGGAAAGGGCCCAGTACATTCTCGCCCTAACTTTACGCTTCTCAAAATCCTATAACTATATTTCAAATAACTCTCAATTTTTTACAGTAGTTTACTTGTCAAGTCCCCTACTTAAAAGAAAAGTTTCAAGACCACATGGTCAAATACGATGCCACATCAACATGCTTTTTTGTGAAGGTGTCCAAAATGATCCCAAAAAGTGATAAGACCAATAGGTGCGCACTAAGTCATGTTTCATGGTGTACTGATGGGGACCTACATGAGTGGTTGTTTTTTGAAATTTAGAGGCATATTTTTGAGAATATGCATTGATGGGACATTCTTAGTGCACCATTATAGAGACTATTGTGTACACCTACTCTAACATGTATTAGACCCCATGCATGTATTGGATCCTCTCCCCTAAATATGCATTAGGACTTCTTTCATTTCCATGAGTACCTTTTGTCTTCAAGAGACACCTAGTATTGTATTTTTTCAAATGACTATGGATATTCATGCTCAAACTTTTTTTCTAAGGCTTCATCTACTTTAAAAATCCCCATTTCTCTCTCACAGTCTACTTAATTTTGGTTTGAAAAGAAATCACGATTGAGGCTTCTTCCAATAGCCAACTTTCTTTTGAGATTCTAACATCCATTCTAATTGATTGTGCTTTCCAACTTTTTTAATTGGCACTTGAATTTCATTTGGATCTAGTTCATCACAAGGAAAGCTAAATTTTCTAGACGTCCCAAATTGATCAAAAGTTATTTGATCATATTCCTTGGCAACATCTTCTCTATCGAGAAATGTCTATAAGAGGATAATCATAAGAAAGATGAGAGGATAGTGAAGGTAGCAAGGTTTTGGATATAGATCATTAGCATGCATGCTATACTTTGTGAAGGAATGAGAGTCTTCTTTTGATAGTAAAGGGAATTAGATAGTGGAATAAAACAAAAAAGAATGGATCTTACATATCAAAGGATAGGTGAAGTAACCTTCAGATGAAATTCATACAAGAAGAGGCCATGAATACCATTGGAAAATGCATGCATAGTGATAATGAGAAGAATAAACTAATGGTTTAATGTCCGCAAGAGGATAGTTACAAAATGTCTTCAAGAAGAAAGGGAGAGACTTAGAAAGATAGAGCAATAATATAAAAAAAACAATAGAAATGAAGGTAAAATAATTATAGACCATGAGAATAAGAATGTGATAGCCATCTAAGGAAATTTCTAATGTTTCAAGGGTAGAGTATAGAAGATGCAAGTGATAAGAAAAAATAATATTTTTAAACAACAAGTAAAAAAAGAGAAAAAAGTGTGAACACAACATCGTAGGCAGTCCTTTTGATAGCCCAAAAAAGGAAAGAAAATGAAGATGGTATAACAATAATGCTAAAACTATCATCAAAGAGGAGTTAAATCCCCTCAAGTGTGTCACTAAAGTCTATAATATGGGACTTCCCAAAAATATTCGAGACCCCTATCAAATACTCATCCCACAAAGCAAGATAAAAGAAATGGTAGAGATATATGGTGCATAACATGATAGCTAGCAAGATTGAGGACATAATTTAGGCTAGAAAGGTAGGGTTGTGAGTACATATCCATGACAATTATTGGAATATGAAGAAAGAGGTTCCATAATTAGAGACAAGAGTTTAGAGTTTCCATTTCTTACTATGACACTATGAAGGTGAAGGTTAAGAGAAAAGTTACGTGGTTGTTATATGACAATGACGAAGTGAAAAAATTAGTATCATGTTACCAAACCTCATAGAATATATTAAATTGGAAAGAACATAAATGTACGTTAGTGTCTCCCAAGGCCATGAGAAACTGAATGGAAGTCATGAACATTCGAGAAACATTCAATGGATGAGTGTAGAGATACCTTAAAATAATTAGCACATTTGGAAAAACCTTGTTCTAAAAGTTCCCACATGTATTATAAGATTCTTGAGTAGTTTAAGATTAATTTATCACATAACCTATAACCATGGGAAGAAATTGACTTAGTTCGATAATCAAAGATCATTTTTTGCAACACGTGGAGAGCATCTACCTAGTAGATTAGTTACTAACCCAAATGGTTGAGAAGTTTTAGGAGGTAGTTTTGACCTAGTCTGAGCCAATTGAGAGCATCTAGGAGCTGATTGAGGGGAACCATCAATGAATGAGTCAAAGTAGAAGACTTTTATTCATTATTCCATCATATTGGAGCACTTTTGGGGCCTAAACATTTGTGACACATCAATTGGATGACCTGGGAAGATTTAAGCAAGAAATCTAATGTAACACTTGTCATTTTCTCTCAAACATGTGCTCTTTTGTTGTAGCAAGTTGTTGCACAACATAAAGAAAAGCCTTGGCCTTCATTTTTTAGTTAATTCTTGCATTTTTTATGGAGTATTATAACCTAAAATAAAGGTTCTATCAAATATACTTTGTATTATAACTCATTGTTGTATGCACCCTAAAATGGTCGCCTAGACTATGGGCCCCATTTATCATTTTATCAATTTCCTGAATCAATGCATTGCAACATTTTTAATTCAAATCAATTTCCTTGATCAAATTGTAATTAATTCAATTATGTCAATATTTTCTAAGGTTTGATCATTTTTATTTAATTAAAATATTTAATGTCCCTTTTAATTAAATAAAATTCATCTTGTTTAATTAAAAGATTTAATCTCCCTTTTAATTAAATAAAATTCATCTTATTTAATTAAAAGATTTAATCTCCCTTTTAATTAAATAAAATTCATCTTATTTAATTAAATTAAATTCCCCCCATTTAATTAAATAAAATTCTTCTAATTTATTTAATTATAAAGAAAACCCCTCTTTTAATTAAATAAATAAATAAAAATCCCCACTTAAAGCACTTTATTTGATGAAAAAGGAAATAAATTAAATAAAAATAAATAAAAATCCCTTTTTCTTCACATCTTCCTAAGTGGTGGGCTTTTTGCCTCTTAATCATAGCCTTTGATTTTTGCTTCTTAATCTCTACCGTTCATTGCTCTTTAAAAGGAAACCTCTCATTCTCATTCTCATATAGAATTTTTAGGTATTGTCATGCTGCAGGTTTGGAGAGCAATTTTGGAGGAGAATTTGAGCACTTTGGCTTGGATATTGCAACTTCTCTCTTCTTGTCTTATTCTTCTTGCATCCATGACTATTCATGTAGATAAGATTCATATTAGATTAAATTCATGTTTCCTTTCATAGATTAATCTTGCATTTGTATTTATTTTCATAGAATAATCATGTATTGTTATCATTTAGATTAATTTCCTTTCATGCATTGCAATCATATAGAATAGTTTTCATTTCATTGCATATTGGATGATCATGGAGACTAGCATCCTTGCTTTTTCTCTTTGAGTCTCCCATTTCATGGTGTACTTGCAGGAGCACAACTAGGTCAATTTGAGGGCCTCCATCACAAAACTTTGCACTCCGTGACTAGGGAGCTATGAGTCGATATTTGAGGCCTCATTCTTGAGCAACCTTGAATGGAATGATTCAATAAGTTCATCAGCGTGTATATGAAAACCAAGGACATCAACATCTTTAGAGTGAGCATTAGGATTTTCAATAGGATCGTGAACATCTTGAATAGGAGCACCTTTTTTGAGAGGATTGTTTGAATCTTGAAAAGACTTGGGAAGAGTAGAAAGTGGAAGTGAACATGGAGTGGTAGAACAAGAAGATGGAAGACTTTGATCTTGACAAGGATCTTTGGATAGCATAAGCACATATTTTTTCTCTTGATTTTCAATAGGCTCAACATTGGAAGTAACAATACCATTTTTAATAACCTTAATGGAAGTATCATCTTTGGAAAGTGCAAGTGGTGAAAACTTGGCAATTAGGTATCATGTGTAGTTCTTCTACATCTTTCATCCATTCCGTATTCTCTCTTTGATCTTGACAATGTTGACCTATACATGAACATTTGGGCTATCTTGTGAACTATCTTACGATGATCTTGCTTTCATTCCTTTCATGTTTAGCCTTCATGTCTATCTTCCTCCATTTATTTTTGCCTATCGCTATCCTTTTCCCCTTTGGTCTTGATCTAGAAAAAAAAGGTAAAACACGGTGCTATGAAGCTTCTTGACATGTCTACTCCTTTGGACTTCATCCTTTCCAGCTCTTACATTACGCTTTTGTGAATTATCCTATGCTGGCCTTTCATTCTTGTCCAAATGTGCTTTACATGATGTTGCTTTTCTTTTCCCTAGCTTGGGTACTCTTGAGGAGTTTTCCTTTGAGGATTTCTTCCCTTCATTCTCCTTCATTCGTCTGTCTTCCATCTCTTCCACCAGCTTGCTAATCCCTCCTATCCTCCACCTTGCTAAAACATTGGGACTGCACGATGTGATCTTGCTTGGGAGTTTGATGCCCATTCTATCTGGGGGGCATCCTTTGTACATAATTATTGATCTTGAAAAAATCCAAAAAAAAAGATATATTGTCAAAAATGCTAAAAATCAGAAAATGCCCTGAAAAAATGATCATCTTAGTGAAAACCTAGCAATAGGTGCTTTGATGTATCTTCAAAAAAATTATATATTCCAAAAATACAAAAAAATAAAAAAAATTCAAAAATTCAAAAAAAATAGAAAAAGTGCCTTGGTGAAAACCTGGAAACAGGCGCCTTGGTAGCAAAAATTTAAAAAAATTATAAAAAGTCCTGAAAAAAAAGAAGAAAAAATTGAAAAAAAGAAAAATTATAATAAAATCCGAGTGGTGAAAACCTGGTAACGGGCGCTACTTGAGGCCTTTGCACCCCTATTTCTTAGCGTGTGTCCTCAACACTTAGCCTTTCTCCATCATGCCTTATCCTTGTTGCCTTGGTCTGGAGTTGGTCTTTGTCTTTATCTAGGGGGCATAACTGTGTTAGCTTTGGTCTCTTGGATGCGTTGGTCTGTAGGACATCTCACAAACGGTGTTTTTTCAACACCACTCCAACTGTATTTTTCAATACAACCCTTGACATCGAGTGTTTTTCAACACTTATTGGTTTGGTCTTACCCAGTTTTGTCATGTGGTCTTACTTGCTTGCAAGCATTCAATCCTTATCCTCGAAACTCAGTATCAGTTAACACACTTAAATTTTTAAACACAACACTTAATGATTGAGCTATGTCATGATCTTTTCTTTGTGTGTTGACTGTTATTGATTTTCGTTTAGTGTCCTTGTCTAATAAGTCTCTCTGTGATGCATAGCTAGAGGACTTGGGGCATGGGGCATGTCTTTATTTGCTTCCTGCTTTATGCTTCACTGTTTTTGCACAACCGTTCTGCTGGCCATCCTGACCTCTATGCCTTGATGCAAGCATGGTTTTGCTATGTTAAATTGGGTAAGCTAACATCACAATCATCTTGACCTTTATGTCTTTGATGCTTATGTTAGAATCTTTCCACATTCCAATCCGATATAAATCACATTCATATTTTCATAGTTGCACTTGTGACTAGTGATGATTGTGTGATTTTTTGATGTTCGTTAAAATGGCCCAATGATGAAAATAAGTTCTTTAACATTTTCTAATGAATGATGAACACAAAGTCCTATGTTACAGTTTCTCTATTGCAAGTACACCTTTGCATTTTCATGTAGCTTGCATTGTTAGACCTCATGTTAGTTTGCATTATGCATTTGCGAGGGTTTTCCTTCATCTTTCTTGTGGACTTTTAATCAACTGTGATCATGTTCTGATCTTCATTTCCTTATCTTCTTTCGTGATCTCAATCAAAATTTTCTATCTTAAAAAGTTGCTTGATTTTGGGGCATTCTCTTTCTTAAGGCAAATTCTCTTTCTTCTCTCCATTTTTTTTTCCACCTCTTCCAAACTTCTATCTTCCATTCGCTTTCCCCCCACTTCTTTTCTTTTAATTCAACCTTGGGGCATAATCTTTCATGCTTGATGATCTACCTTGGTTCTGTAATCTTTATATCTTTCATCTTATATCAAGAACCTTATCTTTAGTTTGATTTGATCAAATTTATCAATTTGTTGTTTCTCCTCTATCTCATTTTGATTTCGATCATGAGGGGGCAGTACCTATCAACCTGCAATCCTTGATTCAACTTTATCAATCCTATCATTTGCTTCTCTTGGGGCAACCTTGCTTGAGATTCTTAGCTCGGACATGTCAATTACTTATTTACAATGGTGTTGACCTTGTCTTTTTTTGTAATCAGCTTATCTTTATCTTGATGTCAAATACTTATTTACAACGGTGTTGATGTCTGTGTTGTTTTGTGATCCCAAATTGATCTCACACTTCAACTGCATTCTTTGACTACATGTGTTCCCAGAATGATCACACATTCGCCAAAGAGGGGCAAATGTATGCACCCTAAAATAGCCGCCTAGACTATGGGCCCCATTTATCATTTTATCAATTTCCTGAATCAATGCATTACAACATTTTTAATTCAAATCAATTTCCTTGATCAAATTGTAATTAATTCAATTATGTCAATATTTCCTAAGGTTTGATCATTTTTATTTAATTAAAAGATTTAATCTCCCTTTTAATTAAATAAAATTCATCTTATTTAATTAAAAGATTTAATCTCGCTTTTAATTAAATAAAATTCATCTTATTTAATTAAAAGATTTAATCTCCCTTTTAATTAAATAAAATTTATTTTATTTAATTAAATTAAATTCCTCCCATTTAATTAAATAAAATTCTTCTAATTTATTTAATTATAAAGAAAACCCCTCTTTTAATTAAATAAATAAATACAAATCCCCACTTAAAGCACTTTATTTGATGAAAAAGGAAATAAATTAAATAAAAATAAATAAAAATCCTTTTTTCTTCACATCTTCCTAAGTGGTGAGCTTTTTTCCTCTTAATCATAGCCTTTGATTTTTGCCTCTTAATCTCTACCGTTCATTGCTCTTTAAAAGGAAACCTCTCCTTCTCATTCTCATATAGAATTTTTAGGTATTGTTATGCTGCAGGTTTGGAGAGCAATTTTGGAGGAGAATTTGAGAACTTTGGCTTGGATATTGCAACTTCTCTCTTATTGTTTTCTTCTTCTTGCATCCATGGCTATTCATGAGATTAGATTCATATTAGATTAAATTCATGTTTCCTTTCATAGATTAATCTTGCATTTGTATTTCTTTTCATAGAATAATCATGCATTGTTATCATTTAGATTAATTTCCTTTCATGCATTGCAGTCATGTAGAATAGTTTTCATTTCATTGCATATTGGATGATCATGAAGACTAGCATCCTTTCTTTTTCTCTTTGAATCTCCCATTTCATTGTGTACTTGCAGGGGCACAACTAGGTCAATCTGAGGGCCTCCATCACAAACCTTTGCACTCCATGACTAGGGAGCTATGAGTCGATATTTGAGGTCTCATTCTTGAGCAACCTTGAATGGAATGATTCATAGAAGTGTGACACATTGTTAGCACACAATTGTAACTCACTTTCAGACTGAGAAGAAAATGGATGCACACTACACCTTCAAACACAAGTAATTGGAGATGTATGACTACATATTTCTCTTAGCGAGGTTTCATACTTGATTCAAGAGTTAACCAAGGTTTAGATATTTTGCATTAAAAACCATATGACGTGTCACCATGGGCAAGGACTCGTGCCACAATTTTTATCAAGAAAAATGTGGAGGAATACATAACAACTACAGTTGATTGCCTTTATCTTCATATAAAAAAATTCCTCACAAATTCAACCAGTTGAACACTTAATACATTTTGGTTCTTTCATAAGAGGGATATACTCATATCAGACTAACTATTGCAATGACGTTTCAAATATGATCAACCAAGTTGGATCACAAACCTTCTTATTCACATTAAGTGTTGCTGATAGTAAATAACCAGATTTACAATGACTATTTCCAAATGGTATAATACCTAGGTCATGTTTACTAACAAACACCCCACATATAACATAACAAGTAACCCACACACCATATCCCTATACCTTCACCAATGTTCCACAATATTTTGTGCACAAGTAATAGAGAAGATCCATTATATAAAAAATATTAGTATAGATATGAATGGTAGTATTGAGGGGTCTGCACATGAGAACATATTTATATGGCTTGATAATGCATTAAACATGGACAAATTTAACTAGGGAGACAATACAATTGTAGAAAAAACAAAAATAGGCTTTTACAATTGTCACTATATCAAACCCTCATAGTACATTTGGAAAGAAACAACATATGACATCGATCTTTAGAAGATGATCCTTGCTTATTAAATATAATTGAGGTCTTCCCTAGAAATATATTTGCTTACTATGAAGATCCAATCAATTGTCTCCAAAGGCACACAAAATGTATTAAAACAACATGCCTATGTCGAAAGGGTCAAGTTGAAAAATATTGATAAAAGATCCTTGGAATGAATGTATTAATTCTTCCTTTTCTTATAATGAATTTGGAAAGAAAGCATATGCTCTTCTATGTAGGATAGGTTAACATCCATAATCTAGATATGATTTCAATATGGATAGCTAATATGGATTGTGAATCCATCATTTAAAATATGCTTGTTCTTAAATATATTGGAAACTATGCATAAAGTAGATAGAAAATTAGAGTGGTGCATTGATATGCTAATAAGGATATGTAGAAATCAAAGGCCAGAAGACAAAGATCTAGCAACATATAGAAAATTCATGATAGATATTATTGCAAATTATGATATAAGCATGCGAGAAACATGCTATATGCTATAGAATTGCCACTTTTTTTCGGTTTTTCCTTTACACATTGAATATTGGCCAAAATTATTCCATTAAATAATAAGAAATTTGGATAACGAATTAAGTTGTTTACATTACTACATGTAATTCCTTATTGAGATGGAAACAGTAACATTGATTGATTCTACACATTATTTCTCATTTTCTTCTTCTTGCAAAGGGTGCAATTGGAAATATATGAAATAATAGGAAAGTGCTAATGTCTTTCCTTGATTCTTACTATTCAAAATAAGGATTCAAAACAATATTTTGAAATGTTTTATTAGAGTGAGCTAATTTTCTATAATATTTTTGGTGATACTGCCGCATATATAGGTCTCCTTAAAGATGTTATTATTACAAATTAGAAGGAACTGAATATATAAATGAATATTATGTGTGGCATATCAATATCATAACTAATACATAGTTTAACCATGGAGAGGATGAGAAAATTGGTAACTAGATAGGAATGAGAATTATAATAGAAATGAATGAATGAGAGTTTCTACCACATAGAGGCTTTGTTAGTAGTGGAACTCTAGATTTCCTTGAAATGCGTGGTAGACATGATTTTGATAGTATCAACAAATGGGATAGACATACTAAAGCTCCAAATTTAAATGAGATTGCACAACATTTCAAAAGCACAAACAAGATGTCCCAACAAGATGACCAATCCACATTATAGTTGAATAATCTATCATATCCATTACCTCCCAATTGCGAACTTACACTTAACATTATTAAAGAACACTAACATTAATTTCTTCAACCAACCCTTGTATATGATTATTCAAGGAACAATAAATGCAAAAAACCCTATTTAATTCATTATATAGTGCATGCACTTTGGATTTTAACATCACACAAATATAACCCGCTCCTTATTGTTGCTCCCATTGACATTGTTGTGTTAAGATACATGTCTCAAGTGTAAATTCAAACTTTAAAATTTTAATAAAAAATGCAACTGCTAAAGGGGGCGTTTTCTTATAGTATTTCAAGAAGAAATGAAGCATGTGAAATACCTTATTGTAGATGCAACAAACTCCATAGGGCCAAATCTATTGTTTAAAATAAATAGTCAGTTATGTGAAACTTTTCCCCACCAACAACACATATGCTTGAGTGACATATCTATCATTCTTGTAGGCGACTTTGTAGAACTACCACTTGTTATGAACAAGCTTATCTATGCATCACACTCAAATGCCAAATTCTTATGGTAAGAATTCACTACAATTATTACACTAAAATGGTTTTTCATTGACAAGTTAATACTCAAACCTTGAATTGAATTTTGTTGAACGTTACAAAACATGCATAACACAAAACTAGTTGAATATGATCGAGAATGACTAATGAATCTCATAAACATATTCTTATCAATATATGACAAAAAATTTGACCACTCAATGCCCTTATTTGCTAAAATTGATTTAGTGAGCATACACAACAAAAAAGTACATAAACTATTCATATCCATATTGCTCTTAGTTTTACAATAAAAATACGTATAAAACCAAACATTAAATAGTGATGTTGACCAACTTTCCTAAGAACTCTTGTCATTTTAAGGCCAATAAATCACGTCTACAAACTTGTGGATTAAAATAGGTCTTGTAAATGGGTCTCTTGGTGAGGTGATAGATATCATGTACACACTTAGCTCTAAGCCACATAATTTACCTTTTAAGTAGTACCACAATTTGATACTTATAATGGTCTACCACATAACCAAAATGACCTAAATATTATACCTATAATATATATATATA
>MU225459.1:1063968-1076528 GCA_018584345.1 Thuja plicata | reverse complement strand
CCATCCTTGGGCGTAACCCCCCATACGGACTGATCCAGGTCGCGGTGATATACCGCCAGTAAATGTCAAGTCTGACATGTCTGTTCAGCTCCTATCTGGAAGGGAGGAGGTGAGCAGGAGCGTCAAGAGAGAACTTGTAAGGGGGTAAGTGATCAATGTCAATCCCGATGGAACCAAGGAGGGATGAGGCCTGGGCATACCAACAACGGGCTCTGGAGGAGGGGTCCGACATGGCGAGCGTCATCGAAGAACAATAGGCCAGGTAGGAGTATCTGAGGCGACCGTCAATGGAGTCAGCAAAGCAACGGAGGCAGTGGATGAACCAAACCAGGTCAAAGATGGCCCCCAATCTGAAGGGGTGTGCCCCAAATTCGGCCAAGATGATGCTGTGAGAGGTGGACCGATGACATCTAATGATACGCCTGAGGAGGATAGTCTGAACACGCTCGATAGAGGCTCAATCAGAGTCTAGGAGGGACGACCCCCAAACAGTAGAGCCATAGAGAACTGGAGGTCTAACTAAGGAGTCCAATAGGGATAACTTGGACGCGGTATCCTGAAAATGGTGACTGAAACACTATCTCTCCAACATGGCAAGGGAACCCATTCCCTTGCTGATCCTGGGCAG
The DNA here is from genome assembly GCA_018584345.1 of Thuja plicata. Classification (NCBI taxonomy): domain Eukaryota; kingdom Viridiplantae; phylum Streptophyta; class Pinopsida; order Cupressales; family Cupressaceae; genus Thuja; species Thuja plicata. The sequence goes on along the minus strand of MU225459.1, from coordinate 1,075,900 downwards.
AATGGCGGGTCTCAGGCTGAAGCGAGGGCCGGTGAACTTGACTCCAAGATAGGTATAAGAAGAAGCAATCTCAATCTCTAGGCCCTGGTAGTAGAAGTGGAGATGTGAGGTCTTAAGACAGTTAAAGACCATGATCCGTGTTTTGCTCAGATTCACCACCAACTGTCTCAAGTCACAAAAAGATGCCAAGTTGTCAAGAAGGTATAAAACACTTTTGTTATAATCAATATGTTGCTGAGAGATTTGTGCATACCCATTGAGAAAAACCTTCCATTATTGAGCTTCAAGAATAGAAGATAAGCCAAACAAAATAGTGTCGTTCCCTAATTGTTGATGAGATGATGGAGGGAGGGAGGAAGCCGGTAAGACACCTTTGAATTTATTGTGGGCAATGAGTCTAGCAATGTTCTTTCCAAGCACTTCTAGAAATGATGAACAAATAGGGGGACAAGGGATCTCCTTTGCAGAGACCCCGTTACTATGAAAGAAACTTCTTACAATTCCATTGACCAAGACAAAAAAGCTCGGTGTTGTAACACATAGTTTGATGAGCTAGATGACTTTGTCTTGAAACCCAAACTTTTGGAGAGTAATAAAAAGGAAACTCCAAGATTTACGGTTGTATGCTTTGGAGATATCTAGTTTGAAGAACATGCTTGTTTCTTTGTTGTTCTCCATAGAGTGGAGGACCTCATGAGTTGTTAGCAGAGTATCTAGAACTTGCCTTCCTTGAACAAATCCTTTTTATTTATAGAAATGAGGCGTGATAGGATAGGTTTAAGGAAGTTGACTATCAACTTAGAGAGAATCTTACAAAAGGTGTTACCTAAGATGATAGACCTAAAGTCAAGAAACTTGCTCTTTCTTAGAAATCAAAGCAATGAAAGTGATGTTGATTTCTTTTAGAATCTTATCAAAATGAAAGAAGTCCCTTGCAATAGACACAATATCAATTGTAACAATGTCCCAGTACTCCTGAAAGAAAGTTGGGGGAAACCATCCGGACCAAGCGCCTTATAGGCATTAAAGGAGAAGACAACAATCTTGACCTCTTCTTCAAAGACATCTTTAGTCAGGTTGTAATTGCCTTGATTTGTTAGGATATTGGGGATTACCTCAAAAAAATCATCCTCATGATCAACGTCTCCAGTTAGAGCCCTGTAGGTATCCTTAAAGAAGGAAACAACCGCTTGTCCAATCTGTTCCTCATCCTCGCAAGCATTCCCATTTGTATCTGTAATTTTTCTAATTGTGTTTCTTTTCTTGTGCTTTAAGGTGGATTGATGAAAGAAGCGGGTATTCCTATCACCTTCTTGTAACTATTGTACTCTTGATTTCCGTTTCCAATGGAATTCCTCTTTATAAGAACACAATGCCATTCCTCTCTTAGTTGTCTTTCTATGAGGTAGATCTCCAGCTCCGTATTCCTCGTTGCCATAATACTTTGAATCTCTTTTAAATCCTTTGAAACCTAAGCTTTCTTTTGAAAAATGTTGCCAAAGGTATATTGGTTCCAACCCTTAACCTTGTTTTTAATTTCCTTGATGAGATGAGTTGATCAAGGTAGAAAAATGTTGCCAAAGGTATATTGGTTAAGGTTATGCATATGAAAGCAATTTGAAAGTCTCTAGATGAAAGAAGAGGAGAACATGGCCTCTTATTTGCTTTGTGTTGATGAGATCATAAATACAATCAAAGGGCTTGGTGAGGAAGTTGAGGAAGCCACAATTGTTCAAAAGATTCTATATCTTTGCCCTTAAGGTTTGATTCCAAAGTTTCGACAATTGAAGAAATGAAATATGTAGATACATTGACAAAGGACAAGTTGCATGGGATCCTCACTGCCTATAAAATGAGAATTGAAGGCAAACTATCATGAAAGGAGGCAGCCTTTAAAGCATCAAGAAAGGGAAAAAGAAAAGCATGTGAACCGAGCGAGAGTTCATGCAATGAAATGGACGAAGAAGCTCTTTTCATGAGAAAGCGAAAGAAAGGATCGAGGAAATATAATGGTAAGTTTCCATTTAAATGTTTTAATTGTGGTAAAATTGGACACCTTTCTTCCAAATGTCCACAAGATAAAGTGAAATTAGTGAGGATGAAGAGGACAATTACATAAAGGAGAGAAAGCAACATGAAAAGAAGAGCCACAAGCGTGGTCAACATAAAAAAAATAAGAAATCTTGAAAATGCAAGAAGAGTTTCCAAAGAAGAGCGATATCTCATCGGAAGAAAGCAACAAAAAATGTTTCAGTAGTGATGGAGAAGAAACACTCTTCATGGCAGTGGAAGTGGAAAGTGATAAGACTGAAGAGGAAGGAGAAAAGGAAGTGTGCAATGAAGAAGAGGAAGTAGATCTCCAGGGAGAACTTTACTATGCTTACAAAGAAAATGAGAAGCTTAAGACAAATCAAACAAAATAATTGAAGTTTTGAGAGTTCAATTAGAAGAGGAAAAACAGATTAAGGAGGTTATAAACGATCAGCTTAAGGTGAAGGAATCTGATTGTGAAAAATTGGAGCTTGAAATTGTTTCCTGAATAAAAGAGTTGGAGAAATCTGTTGAAAATGTTTGACAAAATCCCCAAAAGTTTGGATGAAAATATTAATTTGCAAAGATAACCATTTATTAAGACTGGACTTGGTTTTGTTGAAGATCAAATGAAATCAACAGAGGCTACAAGTTCTATGGTTGCGGATCCACCACAAAAGGAAGATGAAGAAAAGGCAAAGAGCTACATCAAGGCTCTTGAAAATTCCACCAAGGACAACAACAAAAAAGAGGAGATCAGGAAGGTGGAGAATACAGTCCCACAAAAGAACTATCCATCTCCTAAGGCAAACCAGGACAATTTTAGAAGGCCCTTTCGTCAAAGATAGCCATATATAACCAAGTTCCATCAACCCTTCAATGGGTATTGTTTCACATGCAATAATTTTGGTCACAAGGCAAGAGAGTGCAGAACACGAAATAGAAATCATTATGGGTGGAAAAGTAAAAATTATAATTCATATCCTCCACAAGTGAATTCTAATGTAATATGCTACAAATGTAGTAACTATGGACATATAGTGCGACATTGTAGAAGTGGTTTTGTGAAATCACCTGAGTGCAAAATAAAGGATGCAATGAACAAACAAAAAGTGTAACAACCAAATCCTACTAATATAATTAAAATAAAAATAAAACTTTTATTCTTAAAAAGGTAACTGCCTAACAACTAACTTTCATTTTCTTAAGAGCATGAAAAGAATTACGGTTAACATTTCAATATAGTTATTAATTGCTTTTCAAATGAAGCGGAAATGAACTAACTTTCTCAATTACTTTCCAGGAAATAAAATCTTTTCAGAAAATAAATATTGCTTTAACAAAAATAAACTAACAGAATCAGAACTTGAGCATGCTGATCTTTTCAATTGTTCCTTCCTGGAAATTTGTCTATCATGGGTGAAAGAGTATCATCAGGGATTTTTACCACCCAACCATGGATCTTTCAATTGTGACCAACTGTCACCCACACAACTTCCAGTGGAAGCAGCCCAACCCTTCCTAGTACACAAGTACGGTTTCCATTTTCTTGCCATCTGAGACTTGGTGTAGAACCCACAACTGTCTTAGCCAGTCATCCTTAAGACATCCTTGCCTACTAGGTATGCTTCCTAGCTAGACGTTGTACTGCTGATTCTAGTGACTGACGTATACTACCTGTAGCATAGTACCAGCCTGGCCAAGATTTTGCAAGTACAAGCACATACCATGTGCAGTCGATGTCACCACCAAACTCGTTCCATGGACCTCCTGGTCCGTTACTTCGGATATCACAATCCGGGTGGCTTTAACCTTTACTGTTAAGACACTATAAAAGTGCTATGTTCTACCCATTGCAGGGCTGTATCTTAACCAGTTTAGTCCATTACAGTTTAAGGAGTTTCCAAAATGGCTCAACATAAAACTCAAAGACTCAAGTTCTTTCACCAATTTGATTTGTGATCTAGAGAGACAATTAAATAATCTAAGGGGATCCGACTGGGCAGACCTTAATTGGAATTATTTCGTAACAACTTAAACTCCAATGGTTCTGTCCTAACAGAGACAAGGATTCGACTGCATTCACATAGATTAACAATTTCTTACTAAAGATAAGTCATTATCTTTTTAATGAATATGAATCATATTGACATGCATGAGGATTTTACACATGTTCCATACTCAAAACGATGTTGCATGCAAACTACTCTATTGCAGTTTGAGACCCAATCTTAGGCATTAGAACAATGCAGTGATACATGTATATAATGCCATCTAGCCGAAATGTGGATAAATGATGCCATGGAGCAGAGATTCAATATCATGATGTAGATACGCAATGCCATGATGTAGATATTCAAAACCACAATGTAACTATATAAGGCCATGATGCAGATATTCAAGGCATAATGCAACTATATAAAACCATGTTGCAGGTATTTAATGCCATGTCACATACATAAGAAGCCATGACATAGATGATAATGCTGTGCTGCAAATATAGAAGCCAATATGCAGATATAAATGATGTCGTGCTATAGAAAAAAATATAAACCATGATATAGATAGGAAATGTCGTGTTCCAGATATGAGTATCCATGCACAGACGCAAGTACTCATGATTAAAAGAGACGATCAACATTACAATCATTCCCACGATGCTGGACATTCATCCCTCATGAAATAAGATTACAACAACAAGCATTCAAACATGAAAACCATCCTTTGAATTCAAAGAGTAATCAAAATAAACAGTACACATGCCTGCTCGAATATATGATCAATGGAAGATTGAGCTACAAGTAATTTCACAGCTCAGAGCCGTATCAACAACAGCAGAAAGAGACAAGACACTGATGATTCTCAGCACTGAAATCCTCAAAAACAATTGCCTTCTCCCAAAATTGCAACCAAGAATAAGGAAGAAGGAGTTCCCTTTGCCGATCACCAAGCTCTTAGCTTGGTGTGGCAAAAGTAATTATCTGCCAAGGTGGCAAGATGGAGTTACTCTTGCCACCCTCGGCAAGAGTTTCCCCAAAACAAATCAAATGCAAAGCATATCATCCGATTACCATGTGATCGGAATAATACATGAGAATGCAACATGTGAACATAGCAATGATAATAATATATATCTATATATATAGGTATGCATACTTATACATATATATATAGATATACATTTATGAGATTTGAAAACATAAAGGTAGTATTGCTATACACACAAGAAGGTAAATCAAATGCTAAATTTAAATATATATATATATATATATATATATATATATATTCATAGTTTATACACACATACACACACACACATATATATTTCCAAAGGAATAAACCAATAAATAAGAAATACAAAGATAATTAAATAATGATTACCAAGGTTGTTATTAGAATCAATGAGGAAACTCTAAACCTAGGACAACTAGATCACCAAGACATCCAATTACCACGTGCCCCTTTCTAAGGAACTAACAACGATTGAGGTTCTAGCTTGGATGACATTCCTTACTTTCACCGTTTTATTGTGGGCTCCTACACTGATGATACTCTTTCTTTGCTTGCGTGATGATTCTCCTCTTGCATCCACTAACATGGGAGGATTAGATATCCATGCCATTGTAATAATCTCATGCTATCAAAATAACATAAATATGCATCAACAATTCATTTCCAATTTTCCACATAAGAAAATACAATTCCTCCTAATATTATTTTCATTAACATAACGAAATATACATTTCTATTCTCATTAGAAAATCAACATAACCAAAATTAACTGAAATCCATTAACTGCCATAGTCACATTTCACAGGAAATAGTTATTACAATTATAAAATAAAATCGTCACGAGGAAGGGATGTAACAAAAAGGAAGACCTACTAAGGTATGGAGAAGGAAATAAGAGAGTTAATGAGAAGAATAAAAAGGATGAATCTATGATTGTGCATTATGCACTTCATGCACAATTTTGAGAAGCATGAACTTAGGGGGAGCTTATCATTCCGCTATCTTTCAGCTCTGTGAAAAGACAACTCAAAAAATGAAGACAGAATGAGAACTCTATTTTAGGAGCAATGGAAGAATTTGTGATTATGATATGGTAGTAGCAAACTGCATATTGTTACCATTTAATAAAGTGGAGGAGACTCAATGTCAAGATGATAAAGAGCCTTGAAGACTTAAGACAATGAGAATTTTTTTCAAAAGTTGATAGGAGAATGAAAACAATCCAAAGAAGTATGCTTGTATATTTGCATTCGACAAGCATTGGCTGGAAAAAGAATAAGAATAATGAACATCCCTTTACCATCAATGCTATTGACGTCAAGAGGAGGAACTATGAGAGAAATCTTCAAAAGAAACTTAAGCTTGCAAAGAGAAAATCACATCAAAGGTGAAGGGAGTTAAGGTATCATATGCGTGTGGAAGGTGATGAAAGAGTAAAATTTGTAAGTAGCCCTTGGAAAGAGAAAGGTCATTTATAGACTATAGTCCATAGAAGGTCTTGAAGAAAGTAAAAGAAGTGAAAAGAAGAGTTAACATTTGAGTAGCTATAGATATTCCAAATTAATGAAGATAGTGTCAAAGAGCCCATATTTGAGAGCAAATAAGAGAAGAAAAAGTTCCCATGCAGTAGGATAGCACAAAGATCAAAGACAATCATTCAGTTGTAGCAATTGGAAAATTACAGGAAGAGAAGGAAGGTGAAAAGAATCTCACAAAGAGATCAAGAGATGATCTAAATTCTTTTGAACAACTATAAAGAAGCAAGTCACCCAAGAAAGAAGAGTACTAGAGCGAGGTGGAACATTAGAGAATCTTCAACAGGGGAAGAAATATACTCTTGTTGCATTGGATGTTTCTCATGATCCATTTGTGGACAAAACTTTTATAAACATTCCTTTACCATTGATGTCAAAGGGGGAGAGATATAGAATGAGGGAGAGTAAAAGAGAGAATTTTGTTGCCATCAATGACAAGGTGGGAGATTGTTAGAATATTGTCATTGATGTCTAAAGGAAAAGATCATAAGAGCATAACAACAAATATCTCAGAGGTGATGTCAACAAATATCACAGGCTTGCAACTTGCTAATCCACTTTTGCTGTATCATTTAGATGCTTTTTGTTCAAGAAGAATCTGAGACTATCATGGTCGGTCTTAACAATAAACCTTCCACAAAATAGATATTGTCTAAACTTGGCTAGTGCATGCATAATAGCTAGCTTCTCTTTGTCATAAATAGAATAATTCTTTTACTTTCCTTAAGCGTGCGACTCTAGAAAGCTATTGGATGCATATTTTGAATTAATACTGAAGAGCACATGAATATATGGGGGGCGGAGGTATAATCAGTATATTAACAAACTTTTACTTTTCATAACATAATACAAACAGATTGCTCCTTTTGGAAACTCATTAGATGCTATAGCATTGCTTAATCAACCACACATGCAAGATTTAGCAAGTAAGAACATAGTAAGCGACTGTGATATCAATAATGTGTTAAGTGTAATGTAAGTGGATCTCAGAATGCTAAGGATGCCTAAATTAAAATTATGTGATGTGGTTGCTCTAGCTGAGCTCACCTGAACTCCATGATGCATTAATATTGGGAGATGTAGCAGTGCTAACAAGTCCCTTGACAAAAGAAATATTTGTAAAGCACTTTTGGAGTTAGGACAAAATATATTATACAACAGTGAGAATTTTGCTGAAAATTTGCTATTTGCATCATGACCTGAGGTGCAAGACTTAGTTTTGGGATGGCTTATGTTTTGACTATAGAAGAAGAAGGGGAAATCAAAATGCTGTTAGGAATTGTTTCCTATGGCTATAAGATCAGCAGTAGAGACTTTGAGAACAAATCTGCTCAAAATTGCAGAGATGAATCTAGAAAGAGAGCTGAAGCAAGTTCAAGCACAAAGGCTTTAGAAGATGATGTGTGCAATTTGAACATTCAAATTGAGGGAGATCAAGACTTGAAGGATGCTCAAGACATAACATACAAGAAATGGTTCAAAATTTCTGAACTATTCAAGAATGAAGGTAAGACAAAGCTGGCTACGAGTGGAGATAATTGGATACTAGATCAAGTCACAAAGAATATGATTCTGTTTTTCCTGTTTCCTTCAGATGTGGAAAATGTGTAAGTTGTAGTCTTTGGAAACAATAGAGATTGAATTATGCTTGTCAGGAAGCGTTTGTATAGAATGAATCCTAGAATGAAGCAAAGGTACAGAAAGAAACACAATGTTATGGGCGGGTTTGGTTTTTTCTGTGGAGAATATTGATTGGGCATATCAAGTGTTTATTCAAACCAAGAAGCCTGGTCAAATTGAGATTTCTTTGGACTATCATACCTAAAATTGAGCATAGATTCAAAATAATTTCTTCCTTAAATTAATAAGGAATTTCTAGAAAACCTCACAGGTCACAGAGGTTACTTTTTCAAAGGGTTTTGAAGCTACCACAACAAAGAGCGAAAGAAGTCAAGGATAACAAAATCTTCACGGGATTAATTTCTTACAATCTCCAGCCTCTTTTGTTAAATGTGCCTGCAGCTTTCTCCAGAATTGTGGTTGTTCCTTTGGAGATTTCATTCATGAGTTCTCGATGGTATATTTGAATGATTGGTCTGTCTTTGGCTTATTGGAGATGCACATTTCAAAGTTGAGGCTAATGGTTGGGAAATAAAATTACAAATTTTGCTCAATTTGAAGAAATCTTTCTATTTATACTATTTGAAGTTCTGTTGGTGCATATGGTCTGCCTGAAAGGAATCTTTTGCAGAGAAGGACAAGATTGCAGCAATTTTGAATTTATGAATTTGCTCCATTCAATGATGGTGAAAAGAGCAAAGAACCTTTGGAGGATATACAAGCTATTGTACAAAGATCACTAGGTACTGCAAACATACCTCTGCCTACGGAAGAGCTTCTTAGGAAGAATGATAATTTTTAGCATTCATTTATGTGTCAATTGTCAAAGCACCTTTGTTCTGCTGACAAATAAACTAAATAAAAGCCCTTTGATGTACACGTAGATGCTTCATATGTTGTAAATTGGGCAAGGAGAAAATTGGTCACTGTGTTTACAAGTAGAAAGTTGTTTCATTCAGAATAGAGCTATAGAACAAAAGAAAGATAAGCTCTATAATTGTGTAACTGTAAATGATTAAAGTTTAGACACTTTGTCTGGGATACCTTTTAGTTTTTGTACTGACTGGGAAGGACTCAAGTATTTTACAAACTTACTTTTTTCTCCATGTGCACATATCAATTTGTTTGCTTTTGTTCCAAGAATTCAATTTTAGATACCTTGTAGGACCTGCTCATGTTTATGGATTACAGTTTGTAAAGAAATTGAGGAAGATTGAGAATGATTTCCTAATGCACATCTTTCTACAGTTGCATTCCTAAAAGAACTCTAGGAGATTGCATGACTCTTTTTAACTGGTGAGATGCTTCTAAACATTTCTGCGGGAGGAAGGCAAAATTTGATAGCTGAAACAATGCCTTGACAGTTGATTAAAGGTTATCGTACAAGTTGAAAAATGAGTGAATTTTGAGATGCGTTTCATTGCAGCATAACCACTGGAGGCATTTTTAACTTAGTCTCAAGCATTTTGAAATTAGCTTTCTACTTGTCAGGCCAAGCAAATCTCATGAATTTGTTTAGAATAATGGTCAAACGAGCAACAGCATTTATATTTTTTTGCTTTCTAATTTTTTGTCATAAACCTCGTGTTCTCTTATGAGTAGAAGGAAATAGAGATAACTTTCCTGGACAATTACAGAAAACTCTAGACCATTAACAAGAATTTATAAATTATTATGTTTTCTGTCCTTTTTACCATTCTTGATTTGTGAGAAGGAAAATAAAGATTTGTGATGTGAAAAGTTCATATTTTACACTAGTAAAAGTTAAAACAGTAAGATTGCTGATTATGAACAGAGATATTGTGTCACTTTACATTTTGGAGCAAACAATGATGGTTCTAATTCAGAATGTTATCATCATGTGTATGTAATTATTAGTCTGGCTAGAGAATATGAAAATACATCTTTTTATACTGCTAGTTAAGTGGGGCGCAGGACTTTTTTTTTTCAAAAAGATTGAAATTTTTAATCAGCTTATGTTATATAATGGAATAGTAACTTTTTAAGTTAAAAATAATAATATGGGAACGGATTAAAATGTAATTTACTTGCAACTGTTAGTAACTTCAAACAACTGCTGTCAGCTAGAAGCAGCCAATTCTGGGAATCAGTTTAGAATACAAAACTTGTTTGATCATATTGATATGATAATTCTTTTGCTTGACCAACATTGTCATACTCATACGTCTTAATATTTTAAAAGGATCTAAGTTCTGACAAGCATATAAACGAGGTTTTTTGAACTCAAAATCAGCTTTAATAACATTATTTGATCGCATATTTCATTTTGTTGAGCACTTGGTTTGTTCAGGTTTGACTTTTGTTCAATAGTTCTAAAAGTTTGAAATGTTTTACCTGCAGGAACCTTTTAATGCTGAAACTTTAAGAACAATGTTAGTTGACTCTTATGTAACACCTGTGGACATGTTTTACAAGCGTAATCATGGACCCATTCCAGTACTTGATGATCCTCAAAGGTGGTTCTACTAGGAATATCACATCCATCACTTTGAAGAAAATACATTTATCAATAAGCTTTTCTTTTTGCTATGACAATTAGAATTGCAACTTCGCAATCGTTATGTTTAACAGGTACCGTGTCAAAGTTGGTGGATTAGTGCCAAAGACATTACTTATATCTATGGATGACATAAGGTGATAGTTTATAAAACAAGTCCATTTAGTTTCACGAGTTTACTTCTAAATTCATCAGAAAAACAAATTCTGAATGTTTTGCACATGCAGGATGCTTCCGAAATACACAGTCACAGCCATATTGCAGGTTTCTTTACAAGGCTATAGCTCTTACTGTGTATTCAGATCCAAGTGATTAAGAGTACTTAGTATAGCATATTTTCCATGGTTAACAAATTTAGAGAGTTTGAATGCTAATTGTGTTTCTTTGCAAGTTTTTTAGTGTGCAGGCAATCGAAGGACACCAATGAGCAAGACAAAACCAGTGAAGGGTGTTGGATGGGATGTAGGTGCACTGGGCAATGGTTTGTTCTTGCTTTGAGTTGTCAATAAAATATGTTAAGTATGAATTTGCTGCAGAACTGTTGTTATTACTGGTAGATATCAACACACTTGTTCTTTGTCTAATGTTTCAACTTGTCCTACCTATGCTGTTAATGTTTTCAGATTATAGCAAGGAAAATACAATCTATAGAGGTCTTTCAAGTGCTAAGACACAAGATATAATAAATATTCACAATTAAGGAAAGATAATACCCGGATTTGAAGGTCTGAATTTATCCTTTGGTTGGCTTCAAATCTGCACTTTGTATCCTTCAAATTTGCCCTTCAATGTTGCCTTCGAGGACTGATATGAATCTGTTCTTGAAGGTCTTCAATGAGCTATCAAATCCGTTCTTCTAGGGCTGCTCTAATTCTGCCCTAGTTCGCCCTTGTTGTCTGCCCTAATTCGCTCTTCTAGGGCTAAACAATTTTCCTTCTATGGCTGCTCGATCTGCCCTTATATGTCTTCTACGATCTGTACAATTTGCCCTTCTAGGGCTGCTTAATTCACCACAATAGCAGATGTAATTTCTGCTTGATCTGCCCCCTTTTATGCTTCTTATTCGCTCTTGAATCTGCTACTTAAGGGTCCAATTTGATCCTCTAATTTACTTCTCAAGTTCGCCTAAAGAAGTCTGATATAAATCGCTCAATATGCAATGTAAATCTGCTCAAGTACTTTTGCTCATCCAACAATCTTGCTGAAGGAAGAAGGC
>MU225459.1:1043474-1063918 GCA_018584345.1 Thuja plicata | reverse complement strand
AATTTGATCCTCTAATTTACTTCTCAAGTTCGCCTAAAGAAGTCTGATATAAATCGCTCAATATGCAATGTAAATCTGCTCAAGTACTTTTGCTCATCCAACAATCTTGCTGAAGGAAGAAGGCAACATTATGTTTTTGGTTGCTTGTTACCTTCTCCAAGTCACTCTAATATATGAGCTTATTAAGATAAACTCTTGGTCTCCCAAGTTGGCCGACTTGGGTCCATAATAATAATATATTCTTTTATATTATTTGCTTCATATTTAATTATTAAAATCAATCCTTAATAATAAATATAACCTTTGATATTTATTATTATTATTATCCAAACGATTTCATCATAATTAAATATATCAATAATAAATCCAATATATTAATTATTATTATTGCCACTTTGTCCAATGCGTTGATCTTTGCTGTAAAGGCCAAAACATTAACATATGCTTGGTTCATTGAAATATGCAAATTTTAATTACCTTGGTATGGATTGACCTTCCATCAACCCATCCTCTAAGCCACACATCAACTTGAGCTCACCTAGCTTGAATCTGATACCATTTTGAAATGCATAAATCAGCTAGGACTTGTACCTAGGACATCCTGCTAGCATGCTGGGGTGCTCAACCATTGCACTAGTAACCTCTCATAGGTTCTTAAGAATGTTTCTCTGTTTTTTGATATCCTGTCCATCAGAAACTCTTGGTTACTCATTTATAAATCACCTGGAAATGGCCATCCAAGAGCAATGAGAGAAACTATATTGGTCAGTGTGCTTCCCGGGCATTTAAATTTGTCATAGCATTCACAAAACTTGTATAACATTTGCTCGTCCTAAAATTTTGTCTTGAGCCAACCTGGATCAGTTGTAAAATCTATTGTTTAAATTATCCATATCTATATTGATCAGTTATAGAGAACAAGGATTGAAAATGGGAATGTAGTGACTGGAAAATAATTCGGTCTAAAGCTACAATGTGAAAGGTACCACCAAGGCTAGCAGAGTCAAATCTCTTAGTGACATCTATTCAAATTTGATTAAGTTTATGTAATGTCCCCTTTCTAGCGCAAGTGATATGATGTCGTTAGTCTATTTTTCCATGGTCTGGTAGGCTAACCAGGACATTTAAGGGATGTTGAGGACATTTGGCCTAGACAGTTTCAGTTGCAGGCAAATCCGAGGTGTTTTGGTGTGGTTTTGGGATACTATTTATAGTAAGTCAGTTGGGTCATCAATGGTTTTTGGATGGTATCATGTTGATGGTAATTGTTTAATATCAACTAAGAGATTATAATAATCATTTGATATTAATTATTTATTTATCAATAAAGTTAAGTTATAAAGTTAAATTAAAATGCTTAACTTTATTGATATGGGGACTAAGGTTTAAAGGGAAAGTTACTTAAAAATTAAATGTTCCCCTTTATTAATGGTACTTGGGCGTCCATGGGAAAAGGAAGTGTTTCTATTTATTCCACATTGGCTAGCAAAGTGTGTGGGCTCTCCCAGGGATGTTATAAAAGACTCTTGAAAGTTCATTTCGAGTATGCTGGATTGAATTGGAAATTTATGAATTATTTGGAGAGTTTATTATCAAGGGTTTGCGAGGATGAAATCCTTCATGAGCAACAACCTCTACGTTGTTGAAAAATACAGTTTGGGGATTCATTTGGTGCTTGCATTCAGGTAATAGGTTATACATCAAAGGGTTCTTATTTGCTGATTGAGAGATTCAATTTTCATATCAGATTTTGTGGTAAGTGTTGTGGAGGTATAGTTTGCATAGTCAAGAGTTTGAGGACGATTCCAAGAGAGAATAGAAGAAGTTTATTGCTTTGCATTGGTATATATTGGGCCGTACCATATCAGTATTGTTGTAGCTGCATTTTATCTCAGTGCTGGCCGCCCCTAGTATTCCTTGCCATCTTCCATATTGCATTAGCTTGTGCCTTAAGATAAAATCGTAGTGAAAGAAGAAAAACTTGAAGTATTCTCAGAAGTTTTAAAATGCTATAACTGTGCCTTGACAGGCTGTACTTGTGCATAAGATGAATGAGTTGCACCTAGGGTTATGAACAATGCTTGGTGAGCTGTATAGCTTATACAGGTATGAAATCTTCCTATCAAAGAAGTGTAATGACTAAGTTTACAAATTAATACAAGATTGTTAGTGTCTTCAAATTTTTGAGTTTCTACTTGAACATAGCTTGGTATGATAAATAAATAAACATTTGGATGTTACTTATTACTGAAGCTTATTAGAAATCATAGTCATATCATCTCTTGCAATATTTTTTTGAAAATACAAGCAAAAATAAAATTGTGCATATCAGGACTGCATATTACAATGGTATTAGAGTAGTGTATCGTGCCATCTTGGAGGGTAATTCACGAGGGCTTAGTGACATGTTGGGGTATGAACAACAACCATTTACTCACCATTACAATACACGAAGAAACATAGCTATATTAAATACAGGGCCAGTAGAAAAGAGAGTTCCAGAAGAACATAGGGTTACAGGTGAACAGGACCCAAGTAATATGGGTGAGAGAAGAGAAACAAATGAAGGGAGATTTCTCAACTTATTGGATACTCTAGTACAAGGCTATCGACAGGTTGAGTAGAGAGCTCAAGAGCTGAATTAGTGGATGGATCTAAGATTTTAGATGAATTTTAGGTAGATGAACATTAATGTTAATGCAAATCATAGTTGGAAAACTCGGACTCGGCAAAAACTCGGTGGAAAAATCGGCACTTTTATCAAATATATAATTTCTTAAAATATTCTTAAAAAAACACGCATGCACCAAATTTGTAGAACATATACTGATTTAAAATTCCAATCATATATATCAAATATTTGAGTTAAATACATAGCAATTAGAATTTAGTAAATAAGCATAGAGTCATATACCAAAAACAAGTGCAACATCTGAATAGAATTGAGATCAATACATATTGAATCCAACTTCACAAAACTGAAACCCCTGAATACATATTAAGTTCAAGTTTTAGTATCAATGAAAACTAGAAATCATAAATTGCGTCTACGACTAAAGCTCAAAAGAGATGGTGCTGAAGTAGTTGCAGCATCCTCAACAAGTGCCTGAATAGGTGCCTCATCCATAGTGATAGGTGCCTCAACAAATGTCTCTGATGGATGACAACGCTTGCGTTCCTCCTCATGTGTTGCCACTTCTGCATCCCAGTCATCCGCCTCCATCTCCATCTCCATCTCAGCTATCTGATCATCAGTCAAGAAAGGATCCACATCATCATCATCAGGAGCAGCTATCCGATCTATTGAAGATGGATCAATGTCATTCAAGTCAAGTGCTTCATGTGAAGTCTTCCCTTGCACCTTCTCCTCATGCAATTGAAGGTTGTAAAGCACATAGACAAGGTCATTAAAGCGCTTTTGAGTCAACCTATTATGCTTCTTCGTATGAATGGACTCAAAAACACTCCAGTTGTGCTCACAACCAGAAGCACTACAAGGCCGCGATAGTATGTGGATGGCAAACTTTTTTAAGATTAGGTGCTGTGGCACCATAATCTTCCCACCACAAATATGCAAAGATAAAAAATGTCATTTATAACCTAGTAAAGATTTAAAAAAACTTGAGTGAAATAAATGGTATAATAAAATTAAACACGTGTTCTTTTTTACCTGGCTACAAGGTGCTTCTCCTACATTTGCAATCAGGTGAAGAAAACAATGGCCCCTCGACCCTCTTATAGCTCTGCAACTCATCAAGTATCAGGTCTTGAAGGTGCTTATCATCAACTAATCTCCAAATACATGTGTCCAGGCCAACCTTAGCCTCTGCATCTGCTGTGAAAGTTTCGAAGAAATAGAACTTGGGTTTCAAGTAGTAGGCAACAACATGAATATGTTGGTAGAGTTGTAGGTTCCATCTACGATCGATTATGCGCCATATGGGTCCATATTTGGTCTCATTTGACCCATACAAGTGTTGAATGGCCTCTTTGGCCCTATCCATGGCCTCATATAGATACCCCATGGGGTTTTTATCCCCATCCACCATTCGTAGGACCCCCATCGATTGTTTTGACACCTGGACATATAAAAATTAACAAAATCAGCGAAATGCAATGTCTGAAAATTAAATAATAAATCATCAATCAAGATTTGAAAAATTACATTGTGATTGATCTCCATGATCTTGGCAAATCCAACATAAAAAAAAGACCTTCACAACCTTCTCTGCTTCAGGCTTGTTGGCATAAGGACTCTCTAACCATTTCTCACTCACAAACATTCGCTTTAGGTTGGGCAATGTAGCTAATATGCTTTGCAAAGTGAGAAAATTAGTAGCAAAGTGTGTGACCCTCAATCACACGAGATCCTTACCATCTGTGTGCTCTCTCATAAGACTCATGACCCATGTGTGGTTGTAGATGTATTTTGTGATATTCCTTCCATATTCAACCACCTCCACCCAAATCAGTTTCCCTATGTCCACAAGGAGTAAGTCAAGACAATGGGCAACACAAGGGCTCCAAAATAATGTCGGATGCCTAGCCATCAAAAGTTTGCCGACTGCCACATATGCAGTTGCATTCCAGGTTGAGCACCAAGATTGTTACGTAGAACCCAAAAGTCTGACAGATGCCCCCTCACATTTCCTGATCCTCATATCCGTGGCCCAATGGAAGAAGGCACTACACTTGTTTGCGACCCTGTAAAACTGAAATCTCTCATTGAGGCAGCCATTGCCTCTGCTGCCCTCTTTTTCCCTGCCTTCTTTTGCTCATATGCTTCAAGGCTTGCTATAGCCTCCCTCATAACCTCTTCGAGACAGCCGCCACCTGGTGTAATATCATGGTCTTCGATCTTTCCAAGGTGATATTTTAGCTGAGTTATATCCCCAGTCATCTCCTTGGGGCAATGGTTGCATTTGACATCATCTCTATTTGGTTGTGGTGTCCCATGTTTCCATAAATCATCCCTCTTTCTGCCACCAACCATTTTCTTTAGTTATTGGCACTGCAAGAAAGCAAATGCAAGGATATAGAAGCATAAATGTTGGACAAAAATTAACAAAACTTACCAGAGTCTAAAAGAGGGTAGTCACCTTATGGATGTCTAAATCTGAGATCAAATATTACTTTGTTATAAAACATCAACAAACTGTCGTACGAATCTACAACATGCTTTCACGTGAGGAAGAGCCTGATTGTGTAACATTTTCTAACATCATTATTTTAGATCATACTCAAAATCCAACGTCATTCACCATCCATTATCAAAATGAAATTGAAATTGTATTAGAAAAAAATTGATAGTTTTTTATGGTGATAGTTTAGAAGATGGATTGAAACTGTAAAAATTGATAGTTTAATTGATTGAAATTGATAGTTTAGTAATCATTATTTTAGATCATACTCCAAGTCGAGCTTCCAAGCTCTTAACTATGTACAAAAATCTAACAAAAATAGACCAACAACACCCATTTCAAGAAAATTATATCTCAATGCTACAAAAACTAGTGCTAAAATGTAGAGTATCCTCGGCATATCCTTTTTTCATTGATTTCGTAGCTAAAAATAGAGCCTCAATGAAATGCATAAACAAATCGACAGTACAACAAAGTTACAAACCTACAATTATAATAATAAAACATTGGCATACAACAGGAAACGACTACTTCTTTCAACTTGTTGAATCGAAAACATGAAAGACATAATGAAAATTTATTGAATGGAAAACAAAAAGACATTGAAAACTTATTGAATAAAAAATAGTGCATTATACAATGGTGGGAGACATGCCAGATTCTTGTTGCTGACCCGTCATCTTCCTCTGTGCATGGACGGTTGCATAAACTCCCACCGTCACATAAACTCCCGCCATTGCAACCTAAAATGTTGTGTATAACCTAAACTGTTGCGGTAAACTTTAGGCATTATGAATTTAATTGTATAAATGACCCATAATGCGCATGATTTCATGAGTTTTTACCATAAAAATCGCCATGCAAAAAACATAATATCAACCTCGATTTCAATGGCGATTAAATTGCGCAACTTTGTCTCACGTGATATATCGCCATTTTTTTCAACCATGACGCAAATAATGGTGGTGGAAACAATGGAGGGAACGATGGTGGAAATAATGGACAGAATGGTGACAATGGAGGAGGAAATGTTAATGATGACTTTGTACATGCAACTCGGCTAGCAAGAACAGTGAGCTCGAGACCACTTATACCCACTTTTCCACCAAGCGTTCCAGTATTGCCAAAGAATAAGCCTTAGATTACAGATTTGTAGGATCAGTTTTGACAAGATTGGGAGAATAGGCCGAATTTCTAGCAACCATAACCTTCAGGGAATACATGGATGTCAAAATGAAGCATTTGCTTCACACTGGTGGTAGAACACAACATCAGGACCTGTAGAAGAAGGTAGGAAAGCTTACACTAACCTATTGTGATGGATTCGGGAAGATCACTGCTAGAGCATGGGCACAGAAGGTAGACATTCATTTTCAGCTTAATCCCATGCCAGAGGAGGCTATTAAGTATGCAATGTTTCATTTGGATGGAATTGCACGAGTGGTGGCATCATGGTATGGTCACCATGGGACATGATCAGATAGATTACTTCTTATGTGAAGCTCATTAAGAGATTGATTGAAAGATTCGATAAGTAGGATCTAGAATTGCATTTTAAGGAGTTAGCCCAACTTAGACAATGGGGGCC
Organism: Thuja plicata; assembly: GCA_018584345.1. Classification (NCBI taxonomy): domain Eukaryota; kingdom Viridiplantae; phylum Streptophyta; class Pinopsida; order Cupressales; family Cupressaceae; genus Thuja; species Thuja plicata. The sequence continues at coordinate 1,057,189 of MU225459.1, read as the reverse complement.
AATTAAAACTTATATAGCTGAATTTCAGAGGCTTTCGGTTCTAGTGACTGATATTTCATATAGAAGATTCATAATTTTGTTCATGGACCATTTAGAAGATCCATTGAAAGGATAGTTCAATGGTTTCAATCCTTCCACATTGCAGGAAGCTATCAAGAAAGCCAGGGATATGGAACCCTTTGCCTCTTCCAAGAGTAAATTCTAGTCAAAAGGATTTCCGTCAAGAAGGACAAAGATAGGAAAAATTTCCAGAATTATTTGCATCAATCGAGGAATGATTCAAACTGGCTGAATAGTGATCAGCTAATGAACTTAGGAGGAAGAAGTTGTTTTTCCATTGTAGAGAACCATGGGACTCTTCGCACAAGTGTGTTGTCAAAGCAAAGGCCAAGCAAATTGAGTATTTTTCTGCTGAAGAGTCAACGTTAGAAAAATCTGATCAACAATTTGATTCAGGGAGCATCGATGAAGAAAATACATTAGAAGAGAAGTCTAAGGATGATAGGACTAGTGCATGACTTACTGGTGCCTAGAAGGCAATCAATTTCAAAGTGAGAGGTGTGATATACGAACAACGAGTGATCTCTTTGATAGACACGGGAGCTACTCATAACTTCATTGATGAAATTTTTGTAGCTAGGAGAGGGTTACAAATAGATGAAAGTTTTGTAGCTAGGAGAGGGTTACAAACAAAAGAACATGATGGGTTCAGGGTGATAGTAGCTAGCAGGTATAAGCTCATTAGCTCTTGTAAGATCTCTAATCTACATATAGAGATGGGCGACTATGAGTTGGTGGATGAGTTCTATGTGGTAGACATGGGTGACTATGATGTTATTCTTGGTATGATATGGATGATGTCCTTAGTATAGTTTACTTTTAATCTGCAGAGATTGGAAATGAGATTCAAGCATTAGGGAAGGAAAGTGGTACTTAGGGGATTGTTAGATGGTGGGCTTAAAATGCTTTCACTTAAGAGAATGGAACAATTGTTTAGGCACGATGAGGTGGAATGGGTAGCAGAGTGTCTCATTATGCCTACAATTTTTGAGCAACAGGTTAATAGTTATCATCCTGATATACAAAAGGTGATATCTAGTCATAGTAAGGTTTTTGACAATATTCCCAATGTAGTTCCTCTTGAGAGAGGAATAGAGCATGACACAAAGTTGGAAGAAGGGGCCAAACTAGTGATCACTACCCCTTATCGTCATCCTAAGAAGCACAAAGATGAAATTGAAAAGGCTATTAAGGGGTTGTTGGAGATGGGGCACATTAGGCCAAGTAAGAGTACTTTCGCTTCAACATTGGTGTTGGTTAAGATAAAAGATGGAAAAAATGAGAATGTGCTTTGACTACAGGGCTCTTAATAAAAAACAATCAAGAACAGATACCCCATACCATGGATTGATGAATTGCATGGAGAATGTTACTTCTCAAAAATAGACTTGAGATCGGGGTACCACCAGATTAGGATGAAGGCTGAGGACATTGAGAAGACAACCTTTAGATGTCATTATAGCCACTTTAAGTTTTTGGTTATGCTGTTTGGGCTAACCTATGCTCCCGCCACATTCCTGAGTTGCATGAATCAAGTGTTCAAGAAACAATTGCGGAAATTTGTGTTGATCTTCTTTGATGATATTTTGATTTTTAGCAAAACTTGGGAAGAGCATCTACAACATTTAGAGTCTTGCATATTTTGGAGTGAGTCTTTATATGCCAAAGAGCTGAAATATGAATTCGGCATGACAAAACAAATCTCACTTAGCTTAAGGGTTTCTTTGGTTTGTGAAATTTTTATAGGTTTGTGAAGGTTTTTTCACAGATAACAACTCCACTTGCAGATCTTACGTAGAAAGGAGTCTTTGAATGGTCTAAATCAAATCAGAAGTGTTTTGAACACTTTAAACAGGGGATGTCTTGTTTGGTCTTGGCATTCTTTGACTTCACCAAACTGTTTGATTCGCAGTGTGATGCATCGTGAGAAGGGATTAGTGTAGTATTGATGTAGAAGAAACATCTTATAGCTTATGAGAGCAAGAAATTGAGAGTAGAGAAAAGCTACTCCATTTATGATAGGGAGATATTGGCCATCATGCATGCATTGGCCAAGTTCAAATCATATCTAGTGGGAGGTAGATTTATAATTAAAGCGGATCACAACAGTATAAAATACTTTATGAATCAGAGGGATCTCATCAATAGACAACCAAAGCGGATTGCCAAGTTACAAGCATAGGACCTTTGACATTGAATTTGTCACGGAAGCCACACATATGTTCTTTGGTTGAGATATCGGCTGTTTCGAAAGACATGATTACAATAGAGTATGCTAAGGATCAATGGGCAATAGGTTTGATAGAGGGCACTACCTAGGATGATAGGTATACAGTGATCAATGATCTCATCTTCTATAAGGACAAAATCTACTTAGCGCCTTCTTCACATCTTAAGGAGATGATTTTGAGGACATTTCATGATGCACCATTGGCTGGACATCCAAGTTTCTTTAAAACATACAAACAGATTCAAGAGAGGTTCACGTGGAAAGGACTTAAAAATGATATCCAGAAGTATGTTAGAAAATGTCTAGTTTGCCAACAGAACAAGAATGAACATACCTTTCCGGCTGGATTACTTCAGCCCTTACTGATTCCAGATTAGAAGTGGGAGAGTATATCAATGGATTTTATTATAGGATTGCCCAAGGTCCAGGGTAAGGATTGCATTTACGTGGTGGTTGATAGGTTGACAAAATTTGCACATTTCTTTGCTATTGCAGCCACCTATACCGAAGCACAAGTGGAAGACTCGTTCTTCAGAGAGGTGTTTAGACTTCACAGGGTGCCTAGGAACATTGTGAGTGACAGGGACAACAAGTTCTTGAGTTTGTTTTGGCAAGAACCCTTTAGGTTGAGTGGTACTGAGTTCACTCCCAGCACCAGTTATCACCCACAAACTGATGGCCACAGAGAAATTGTAAACAGGTGGGTTGAAGGGTATATCTGGAATTACGTATCAGGGAAATAGAAGGCACGGCTTAGATGGTTGCATTTGGGTGAGTATTGTTACAATACCACCTACCATATGACCATTAGGATGACTCTGTTTATGGCATTGTATGGGTATGGCCCCTAACTTAATGGACTTACTTTTTGGGGATAACAGAGTCCCTATATCACTCGTTGTCATACAAAAACGAGGGTTTGTTAATATTATTTTGTGATTGACTGCATGTTTTGTTTGATGACTAATCTGTATTAGGACGGAAAACCCTGTTTGGTTATTTCATGGACAGATGACATGAGTTTGACAGTGAATTGCATGCTACAGATTCATATGGAATAATGCACTCAAACCACCTAGGGAGATTAGCTTACTGTTGCTTTATTTTCAATCTCCATTTAAGCTGAGTGCTTCAGTTTTGTCCTAACAATCTCTAGACTTTGTATGGGATTTTTAATTTTTCTTGATTCCCATTTTTGGTTGGCCAGCTGTTTGGGGAGGAGCAAAGCTTTCAGATCTTCTTAAACTTGCAGATATACCTGAAAATACAGCAAATACAGAGGCAGGAGGCAAACATGTTGAGTTTATTAGCGTTGATGTTTGTAAGGTAAGAATTTTGGTTGACAATGTTATAATCGTATATATATATATATATTAAGAACCTGGATATTCCTGCATTTTTATTGTATAAAAATGATAGATTCACAATTCAAGTTATTCTCTAACTATTGTTTTATTCTTCTTTTCTGATTGATATATGTAATCCATATGATTTGAGAATGGAAGGCAGGGATTTTGTTGACTCTAGCTCATTTTATTCTCTTTTTACTTGATGCAATTCTCTGTTCTATATTGTTCGGGGTAATTTCCAGGAAGAAAATGGGGGGCCATACAAAGCATCAATACCTCTCCTACATGCCACAAATCCGAAGGCAGATGTGCTGCTTGCGTATGAAATGAATGGTGAGGTATGAGACTTAGTGTTTTTCACGGGAGGTTGTTTGTGATTCTCGTATGATTATTTTTGTGATATTGCTATCAGGATTCAATTGTGTAGTTTTTTGAGACAAACTCATTGACCCATGTTTCATGAGTAGTGGTTCACAAGAGCCCATCTCTCATGAGAATGATTATATTTATTTGCTTATATTTTGAGATGTTCTTGCACCCACAATGTTTTTTAGCTTTCTTTTCTTTAGAAGTAATTGTTGCTGAAATCGAAGTTTTAAGATTTGAATGGTGACATATGAGACTCAGACAGTTTTTTCATGGGAGGTTCTTTGTGATTCTCATATGATTATTTTTATTTGCTTCTATATTGATACTTTTTTGCTCCCACAATGTTTTTTTGCTTTCTTTTCTTTAGAAGTACTTGTCGCTGAAATTGAAGTTTTAAGATTTGAATGTGTTTGTGCTAGTCTGATAGGTTCACTGAAACACAAAAAAACTAAAAAATATTCTATATCATGGAACTTTAATATTGCTAAAAGGCATGACAGACGACAACCAAATATTAAGAAGAAAATGCTTGGGAGGGACCATTTTGTATACTCTGAAACTTAAAATCTGAACTAGGTACTGAACCCTTTAGAAAAAAAAGATCTATGTTTATACACAAACTGCAGCCTCTATGTAGAAGATAGTAAGTTTACCTGCATTTTTCTGGGTTTTGTTTAGTGTAGCCTGCTTTATTCTCTCAAATACTCTATATTGTCTCAATCTTGACTTGCCTTTGTTATTTTAACATCCCAAAAGTCGTGACAATTGCCATCTTAAAGTTAGTTGCATGCAAATATTTATTAATGGATTGCTACATCCATTAGAAAGGCATTAGTTCCTGATGCTAATGCACACTGTTCGATTAGAATTTAGAATGATAATATGATCACTGTGAGGTTTGATTCACAATATTTGTGCTATTGGGATGTAACATGTTTTCAAGTATCATGAACAATTAGTGGTCCAATTTAAAATACTTTCAGTTAAAGCTTAGCAAATACTATCATGACAGATGTCTACTGAGATTGATAGATGCCTTTAATTTATTATGCAACCTTAGATTTTCTTTTTCTTTTTTCGTAGGTTTTGAACAGGGACCATGGATATCCCCTTCGTGTGGTTGTTCCAGGCATAATTGGTGCTCGCTCGGTTAAATGGCTGGACAGGATTGACCTGATTGCCAATGAATGCCAGGTAGAAGCCTTCCTTTTTATGCATTCAAAAATATTTTGAAGAACGAGTAAGCACTTTATTGCATTCTTTCTCAGATCTGTGATCAGAATAAAACTGCATTAATCTCTAGACAAACTTGTTATAATTAATATTTTTTAAGTGTGCATAGGGGTTGGAAGTTTGATTATGTCTTATAGACGATCTTATGGAAATTGTTGTAGTTTGTCTACTTTGAACTTCTTAATATGTTATAATGTTAACATTTGTTTTTCTAGCTATCTTGTTAGTTCTTTGTTGGCTTCTGGTAGTTCTTAAGAGATTTTTTTATTTGATAACTTGGAGAGTTGGGAGCGTAGCAACCAGCAGATCACTCTTGCGGTGATACCTTAATGGGATGAATTATCACCTTGAATCCAGGCCACACTTGGAGAGGTCCCATGCCCTGGCATAGCCTGTAAATTGGGTTTTGAACCTGCGACTATTCTTTGTGCTTTCCATTGGCTCAATTGTCTAGTCTACCAACCAGGACTGTTGTTAAGAGATTGCAGTAAGTGGTTGCCAATTATTGTGGTCTCACTAGCAACCATTAGGCACTTTAAAATAAGTGTCTTGTAGTCAGATAAAGAGGTTTGATTTATACATAGTCCTCCCTGTTGTACATTATAGCTAAGTTACCAGTTCAGATTTGGGTTTGATGGTTCGGTTCACAGGTTCAGGCAAAATATATTTGGGGTCGGGTTTGTCAATACAAAAACATATGAAAATCAGAAATATATACATATTTGCAGCAGTAATCAAGTTCAAAATACACCAACATACTAAAAGTCAGCAAAATACACCACCATATTAATAGTCAAATTTTAGTCAAATTCAATTGTCATGATATATATTAAAGCTCAAAAATAATAATGTCAAGTGTCAACAATCAGCCATGGTTGATCAAATATCATACGGGTCATAAAAAATATCGTCCTCCTCAATATTAGATGATCTATATTGTGGTAAATTAGAAAAACCAAAAATAGTGACACTGGCATTGGCACTAGCACTCTCATGCTCACGAGGTGGTTCGTAGTCATCATCAACTTCAAGTGCAACAAAGTGGGAAGTGGAAGCATCCAAGTCAATAGGCATTGGCTCGATATCCCACTTCCTTATTTTCCCTTCTTTGTACGCACTTTGTTTGTGTGTAAGGAGCTACAGGTTTGAATGCACAAACACCAAGTCCTCCACTTTTATTGAGTGTAGTCTAATGCGTTTTATTGAGTGGATGGCATGTGCTCCAATTCTCTCAGATGCAAATGAACTAGCAACCTATCAAGACAAAATTAGAGAGTTAAGATTTACTAAATTCAAAAAATTTAAATGATAAAATAAAAATATAAATAAAACTTAAAAGATAAAACTAAGTAGTCGATCCTAGTTCTGGTTCGGATTCGGCAAAAGTTTTTTTGGGGCTGATTCCAGTACCGTGGGTATATATATAGACATTTTCAAATATATATATATATATATATATATATATATATATATATATATATGTATGTATGCATATTCATAGATTCATACATGTAACATGTCAATGTTCATTCATCATTGGTTCAAAACTTCAAAGTTCAAACATATAATAATAAGAAGTTAGAAGCGTGTGATGCGGGTCTTAGTCCTCCGTAGCATTCACTTTCGAAGAAAAATGCTACAGGTGTAGAACAAAGCAAAAATGGTGAAAATTGCTTGAGATATGAATGAATGACTATCAAATGACCAAATGTATGCTTTATTGGTCGAATCAGGGTTTAGAGGCTTATTAGTTTTTTAAAAAATAAAAAATTGGCATGTGGGGCCTGTTTTTGGGCACCCACATGCCCGGATTCCTCTAGATTCTCGTCTGGAATCCTGTTGGAATTTGTGCGGAATTCGGGCAGAATCGGGATCCAAATCTTACCAAAATCAGGATCCGAGGCATATTAGAGAAATTCGGTAACGTAGAGATAAAAGATTTATTTTTCACCTTTTTAATAAAAAATTCTTTTGACTAAATTTTGATCGCAAGAGGTTGTAAGTGCATGTATGATTCTGCATGCAAGTACCACCAACTATGAGCATCGACCATATGCTTGTCCCGAAGAGCATCAAGACCACAATCATTAGAGCATGCAAAACCGATGAACTTAGCCCTCATTGCATATTGTGTGTGAGGATCAACAAAGTCTCTACAAAGTGGTGCCTTGTACCCTTGAGCAACATCAGGATCAATATATGGGGGAACTCTTGTGTCCACATAAAGGAATTGAGAACTATAATATTTGGGACTCAATACAAAAGCAAGAAAATGCAATAGAGTGGTCAATTTTTTCCCATCTCTACGATTATTTGGTGTAGTTCTTTGAAGATTTTTTCCTCAAGATCTTGCTCTTGTGCATTTATGACGACTTTCATCTTTTCCATAATTGAGTTGATGCCATCATATACCTTACCCAAACAATGCCTATCCATGTCAGTTTAATGTAAATTGAGAAGATGCTCAACATGATTCCACCAAATGTCATCTAGGATCATTTGCATAACCTTTTCTTGCCTTGTAGTGCTGGATTGCCTCCATATGGACCATTTGGGCTGATTTCTATGTTAGATAGTGCCTCATGAACTTTCTAAATTTCTCTCAACACAATAAACGAGTCTCGACAATCTATTTTTAAACAAAAAAATAAATTTAAATTTACAAATATTAAAATTTAAAAAGTTCACTAAAGTAAAACATAGTTATTATTTAATTTACTTTCGGTAGATTCAATTTCAAGAGTGTTCTAAATATGCCTTGTGACATAAGGTGGTCAGTGAGTAACATTTGGATCTCTTTGGACTCAATATACACCTATTTAATCCAATCAATTTGGATACCAATTATTTTTGTAGCATTAGGTTGAGTGAGTGGACAGCACAAGGTGTCCAAAAAATGTTTGAATAATGGTCCTCAACCAATAACCTTACAACGCTATAGTTTTTTGCATTGTCTGTTATTACTTGCATAACATTTCAAGGGCTTACTTCCTCAATGGCTTGGCAAATAATGTTAGCAATAAATGCACCATCCTTCACCTCTCCTTCACAATCCATTGCTCTCAAAAACATTGCCCCTTTAGTGGACACCGCAATAAAATTGATAGATGAGCATTTTTTTGTATCTTTCCACCATCAAATACGATGGGTACCCTTTGTTTTAAACCATGAATCCTTTATGGGTTTCAACGAGTCGTCTACATATTTCACCTCTTTGTCCAATAAGGTAGTACACATCTTCTCATGACCTGAGCCCTTGTACCCCTTTCCCTTTGGAGCCTCATTAATTGGTTTCACCATTTTTTGCCAAAATGGTGAGTGAACAAAATTGAATGCCAATCCATTCTCATAGACACATCTAGCTATGTCTTGATCGGAAATCTCTCTAAACTCATTGTGAAATACTTTTTACAGCACTCCCTTTGATATCTTATGTGTAGAGGTCATTAGTGGTTCTTCAGAAATGGACAAAATGGATGGCCCTTTGTAAGTTGAAGATGAGAAGGTGGTGGAGGGGCCTTCATCCCTTTCAATTTTTTGTGATTCTTTAGCAAAGAATGAGTTACAACTTTTATCCTTGTTGCTTTGTCTGCTTTTGCTTGCTCTTCAATATATGCCAAGACTTGTTCATCTTGTAGGCCTTTATCATTTGGGCCAGGACAAAATTAGATGCCTTGGTTGGGGATAAAGCACAAATTGGTCCAACACTTAGTTTTTTCATCGCAAATATTTCCTCAAGAGTGGAAAATCGATCCCTATTTGGATTTTTATGATTTTTCAAGGGGAAATTCTTCATCCATTAGGATTTTGACCATTTTTAGAGGGGAAATTCTATTTCCATCTGGATTTGTGCATTTTTATAAGGAAAAATTGATTTTAATAAGGATTTTTCACATTTTAAGTATGGAAAATTAATTTTTATAAGGATTTTGAGGCCCTTATGCATAAAATATGCCGTTATAATATAATTTGGACTAACTTGACTAGCCAAAATATTAATGCATGTAGGAATTTTATCTCAACCCTTTGCAGCTTGACCCTGAAGAACCTTAATCTGAACACTTCAATTTTCATTCGTAACCCGACACCTTGATAACTTTACCACTCCTCAATCCTTTTGAATTTTGAACTGCCATCTCAACTGCCAAAACCTAACAACTACGATCGAGAAGAGGGGGATCCCATTTGCAATGGGGCGATGGTGTGAAAACCTTACAATAGTTAGGTGGAAGATTATGATCTTTTCTTTGGAAACCTTTGGGGTTTGAGTATTGTTTGTTTCATCATTCTAGAAGACGAAAACTCTTCTGAAGATGATTGGCTACGATGGTGAGAGATCTACTTTGGATGCTGTGAGATTTGTACAAAGTCTTAGCTTTGGCTAAAATATTTGCAAGATTCAAAGATTAAGAGTTGGTTTGGTAATTGCTAGGCTTCTCAGTTTAGGAGGATATTGGGTGATGTGTGTGCACTTCGGTGAAGATCATTTAAAATATATATTGTTGTAAGTGTAGCTTGGTTACTTGTATTGACTCATTGAATGAATTCCAAAGAGACCAAAAACTAAGAAAGAATTCTGTGGAAATAAGACAAATCAATTTTGTCTTTAGTGCCTATAGGTTAAGGCAAAGTGGGCTTTTCTTTAAGGAATCAGATCTTGGAATGTTAAGACTGGGTGGATTAAATTTAAGATGTGGAAACTAGAGGTCAAATTAATGAGTTGCGTGAAAATCTATTGGCATTGGTATAAAAGCAAAGGGTGTGAAATTTAAATGTCTCTTGGGTGATGACATGTATCTGAGTTGATACCTACAAATTGCAAATCGTATCAACTACACAAGGGTCGTCTTAAAAGGGGAGGCTGTGAACTTTGGTTTGACACTATTCTTTGTGGCGTTGACATTTTGGAGTAGCTACATCGATATCATCCTTGGTTTTGGTGTGGAAAATAATCATTTCCTTGCAACTTGGTGCTAAGGCGTGAATTACCTTTCCATAGAAGAGCGAATGCTAAGAGTGAAACTTTCTTGTTGGTGGCACGAGTTATACTTGTCGAGTGTTGCTTCATTGTAGCTGCTGAAGTTCAAAGGAGTCCTGAGATTTCTTTTTTTCATCTGGGTGATTTTTTAATGCAAGAGTGTTCATTTAAAAGAGGTCAACTTCTTTAGAAAGAGCTTTGATTGTTGGATGTGGCTGGAAATTCATCATTAAACATCTTAGTTAGGTGTGGTTTCCATCTCTACTGGAGATGTGGGAATAAGAAGACATTGCTAGCACTTGTGCGTGGAACTTGCACTTAGGTGATACGCCTTGCACAAAGGAAGAAGACTCATTGTTAGGCGACTGCACTTATATTGATTTTGACGTGAGTTCATTAACATCTGTTATACTTACTCAAATTGCAACATGTGTTTCAATCATGGGATTGGGTTTGAATTTGGAGCTTTCTTTGTTGGGCGGTTTAATATCTTCATCTAAATGTGAGAATAATAGCTGATTAGAAGAGTTTGCAAGGGATGTGAGGTATTGGTATTGTTGTTGTGAGTAGTTATTGGGTATTGCTGAAGGTGGAAGCCTACAAAGATAGAATGATGGCGGCTAAAGTTACCACTCCCCGATTTGCTGAATATTGAAGGATAGTTGTTGGAATTAATTGTGAGTTGGTGTTTGGATCAAGGTTTGGACGTGAAAATCTCCCCATAGGGACTTGAACCTATATTCTGAGCACAACTACGCTGTGACAGTTTGGAAACTTCATGAATTGGTGAATGTCTCCAAACTTATTAGAGACTTGTGCAAGACTAACCCTCTCAATTAAAGGTCAGAAATATTCTTATATTCTGCTATTGTAATTTCATTTTCTGATGCAATTAAAGGAAATGTTCTTTGTTTCAGTTCGTTTGTGTGGACGGATTTACGATATATTATTATTTCAATTCATGCGAGCATTATCTCGCTATCTGTTCGTAAACACTGAACAATTTCATTAATCTCTGCAAACCTGAAATGAGTCATTAAAAATATCAAGCAATTGTTTGACAAAATTATTCGGAGTGGAAAAGGCTAAGAATTTTCAGTAGCAATTAGGGTAGCTTCTTACATAATCAAACACTTTACTGCCTGAGCTACTTGGCCTCAATGAAAGGCTCTCTCCATTCTCACAGCTGAAACAATTGTAGGATCCCTATTGGATAAGCCTTGAAAAACTACTTTCGCATCAGATTTGAATTTTAAATGCAAAGGATGATAATTTTGTGAGTACTCCTCACCAATTGAGTGCAACCATTGCACTCTTAAAAGCAAATCCGTCTCAACAATGCCAATCTGTTGTCCTCAATTTTGAGATCACAAAATTGTAGCAACCCTACGAAATTTTCTTGTCAATTCGTAGTAGTATCCTCTATAATTTGAACGTTCTGGATAAAGTGTTAATAGAGATAATTCGTCATCCCTGAAAAGTTCTTTGTAACACACGTTTCATGCATTCTTAAGTCCTTTTCTTTGTTTTTCTCTTTCTTATTTGCAATTCTCAATCTTGATTTTCCCTCGAGTCGATAGCCCTTTGAAATACGCTCGTTTTGAGCTAACTTAGACATCAAACGAAGTAGTATAACTCAAGTTATGGTGTAAAAGGTGGGGTTTTTCAGGCTGACTGCATATTCTTTAAAAATCCTTAAAAGGTGGGGTTTTCGAAGTCAATTGCACGAGTTCGAATTATATTTGATATATTAAATGGATTTTAAAGTTCATTTTCAAATTTCAACTCATTCCGAGTTGATTTGACTAGTTTTTAATATTTTTATGAAATTAGCTTTAAAATAATCTAATTTCATGTTACTTTATTAAAACACTATAGATACATATTAAATTAATTCAAAATTAAAGACTTAAGTATTAAAGGTGTGGTTTTTATTCTTCATTGCATGTCATCAATATGCAAATCACTTTTTAAAACTCACCTCTAAGTCTTTTTCATATTAAATACGTTATTTTTAATAGTGACTGCATGTATATTCTATGTATTTTGAACATATGCAGTTGAACCTCTAAAGAGCGTATTTAATCCTTATGAATGTTGTTTTTATATGCGATTGCATATTTAAAACAACGTATTGAAAACTCTCCAGGTGGCTTTTTCTTTATAGAAGTCATGTTTAAAAAAGATATGTAAATGCACTCCAAAAGTGCGTTTTCACTTCTTTATTCAGTATCTTTCCTTATGGTGTCGATTTTTAAGAGCATTGCATACTTTTAAAATATATGCAAATGCGTTTTAAAATAATGTTTTTAATGAACTACCAAAGGTGTCGATTTTTAAGAGCATTGCATACTTTTAAAATATATGCAAATGCGTTTTAAAATAACGTTTTTAATGAACTACCAAAGGTGTCGATTTTAAAGTGAGTTGCATATGTTAAAATGATGTGCAAAGACACTCTTTAAATAACATTTTTAATAGTCTATCCTAGACGTCGAATTTGGAAGGCTTTGCATATGTGCCCTAGCATTTATAAAGCGTATTTTGGTTGCTTTCCTTAAAGGCGTCGATTTTTAGGAGCATTGCATTTGCTGTTTAAAACACAAGCTTATGTAATGTGATTAAAACAGTCCACTTTTGACTGTTTCTTCTTCAAGAACGCTTCATGGAAGGAGGGTTTGAGCGTCTTCAATCTTTTTCTCATATTATGAACTGATTTTGGTAAGTTATTTGTTCTTTTTGTGGATTTATTTTACCATTTTTGTTGGGATTTATGCCCTAGACACCGTTTTTCTTCCTCATTGCATATACAAAAGAAATAGTCAAAATGGTTGCTATTTTTTTGCATTTTATCTCTCATTCTTTCCCACTTGGCTGTATATGCATATTGACTGTCCAAAATTCAAGGAAAGAGACTAGGAATGTGATCTATATATACTCTTTCCATCCAATCTTTCCTAAATCCGAAAATCTATTGGATTTATTTCAGATTTAGCTCAAGATTTTGAGAGATTTCATCTTGAGGATTGAGGCAATTTCTTTCTAAGTCTTTTCCTTGTTTTTCTTCCCAAGTTATTTAACTTACATGTAAAGCTTTCATTTTTTGATTTACATGTGATTAAATTCATGTTTCTTCTACTCTATCTTCTATTCTCAAGATGCATATGCAAGAATTTCATCTTACTTGCATAAGCGGTCGGGATTAAAAACCCCATTCTATGGTGAAGAAAGAAACAAATACAATGCAAGTTCATACATGTGGTATTTTCCAAAATATCCACTTGCATAAGTTGTTGTCCCTACCACTGCCATATGACGTAAAACTCGTAATGGTGGTCAATTCAAAACTTCATTATAAAACAAGTGATGTCCATTCATTCATTTGCCTTCCTATCCTTCATAATTTTCATTTGTCCTCATATGTAATTACCCACAAGAAACTCGTTCTTGAGTTCTCTTTGAGCTGAAACTGATTCATTTTTCAAAGAAAATCAGT
>MU225459.1:1020278-1039418 GCA_018584345.1 Thuja plicata | reverse complement strand
ATTGTTCAATCGTTCTTGAATTCATTTCATAAGCTAAACTTGTGTAAATCATTGGAGGTTTCAATTCACCTTTTAAGAGACTTTGAGCTACAAGAGGAGAATTGCTATAATAGTAGTGGCTGTGAATACTGGGAATTGAAGACTTTGAGCTTCAATTTTGAGTATTTTTCTTTTAATTTCAGAATTATTAGCGAGAGACTTTGAGCCTCACTATTAGTTCTCGTTATCTCAAAATAGGATTAATTGCAAGAGACTTTGGGCTCTTGTTTTAATTCACCAAATATATTTAACTGCTGCCTTGGGAGTTGTTCTTATGTCAATTGCTAAGTCACTGGTATTATCGTAGCAATAGGTGATCTTTGTAGAGTAAATAAGCTATCTTTATTTGTGAATCTTTTCTTAAAAAAGAGGAAAGGATTAGAAGTATCACCCTTATTCAATTTCAGTTGAAATCCTGCTGAAGCCATCTACGGTAAGAAGGGAGCCTCCCCTATTGCTGAGAGGAGAGATTTATCTCATTATACCGTTGTCTAAAGTTACAGTTTTGTAAGGTGCAGTCTTAGTAGCTTACAAAATTTTTAGCCAACACAATCTTATAGAAATCATCACATCTTATGCTCTCCTAGGGTCAACTGAAGTTGTGGAATTCTTTTGTTGCATGGAATAGCCTTTCAGCCACCATAACACTAAATCCGTCAAAATATTTTGTCCTTAAACCCATCTTAACCACCAATCCTTCATCAATGAAGTTGTGGGTGGCACCAATATCAATCAAAACTATCATCCTATGTCCTTGTAAGACTCCTCTAATTCAAAGAGGGTGATACTTAGGTGCTCCTAGAGCTGCAAGTGTCCCACTTGAATGCTCTCCTCCTTGATCCTCATTCTCTACCTCATGCACAACAATTTTGGTTTTAGACTCTCCTGCCTTGGAATCCTCATCAAAAACTACCTCTATATACTGTACCTACCCTTTTCCCAAGCACATGTGACTTGGTTCCCACGACTCTCTACATGTGAAGCATATTGTTTTTCCATTTAAAGGTCATTTTTAGATCTTTCCACTCTCCTGTGGGCATTATGATGGATTTTGGAGTTGAAATGAGGAGTTTGAGTTTGTCATTGATGGCAGCTTCACAACTCTATTAGATTTGGTGAATAGGTTGTAGATATCGATCGAAAGGATGAATAGGTGAAGCAGTTTATGCTAAGTGTTCTGATCGGTTAACAAGAAGAAAGTAACAAAACTGTTTTGAGTAGCGATCGAGTTTGCTAGCACATTGGGAGGTGCGACCGTTGCTAGAGCTTTATTTTGGTCAGACAAGTTTGGATGTACGACCACGATAGTTAACTCAACATTTTGTGAAAGTTAGTATTTTGGTGTTGTGTTCAGTATGAAGTAGTTGAGTTACCGATTGGTACTTGTTGATTAGATGGTCAAGGCGGTTAAGTAATTGTCGATATTTTGTAATAAACATTTGTATGACGTTTTGGGCCGACATGTTAGGTTTTATTTTTCGCGGATTTTCATGAGTTAGGTCAAAGTTGTTGGATGCTTTTCAAGTCTTAACTGACTTAAGAACAACTATATAAAGGCAAGCTAAATCATGTGATTTGGGGTGTTGATCGTGTTGTTGGATGTTGCGATTAGAAACAGAGGCAAAGTATTGTGCCAAGAGTTCAGAGATTGAATTGGATCTTATAGGCAAGCAGTGCCATTTTCGAATCAGTGTTTTTGAGTTCATTGCTCAAGGCTAACTCTAATAGGTTAGTAGGTTAAATCCCTTAACAAGGTGGACTTTAACAAGTCTTGTATAAATCCTTTAACATGGTGACTTTTGAGGAGTTCTAAATGCTCTTGCGAGGTAGATCCTAACAGGTCTCATTCTACTTCTAACAAGGTACTAGACACTCTTAACTGGGTGAACCCCTAACAGGGTATTGTAAGCTCCTTATAGGGCAACTCTTTTACTGCAGTGAAGAGATTTGTGGGTGTCATCCCCATCATGGTTTTCTCCCTCTTACAAGGGTTTCCATGATAAAAATAGTAGTGTTATGTGTTACTGTGTGGATGTTTGAGTTGTTTTACTTCTATTGCATAGTTACTCTTGCATGTTTTGTTGCTTACAGGCTGGTTAAAAGCATTATCAGATTATCGGTTGAATTAGTACATTTCCTGTTTACACTAACTCACCCCCCTCTCAGTGCTTCTATATACTAACAATTGGTATCAGAGTCTAGTTCCCTTGAAGAAGCCTAACAACTTGGGTGAGATCCTTAAGGGAGACATGAGTTTTATAGAAGACAACTTGCAGAAACCAAGAATATGATTGAGAAACTTAAAGACCAGTTGAAGATCTCTAGGGGTAAGAGACAAGAGTTGGTCGAATAGTTGAGTGATAGTCAAGATCTCATTGAACACCTATCTGAGTAGAGTGGATCTGATGAATCTGAGGTAGAAGCTGTGGCCTTGGAGAATGAGCAGCTAGTTAAGGACAACAAATACATGCATAAGGTGCTAGACAAGCTGAAGGAAGAAAAGAAGAACATGCGAAGGGAGTTAGAAAACTTCTCAATGAGAATGGGTCAAGAGATGGAAGCAAGGAAAACTGCATATGAAGCTAAGAAAGTTGCAGAGGATGCCCTAAAAGCCAAAGATGAAACCCTAACGGCTAAGGTGGATGAGCCTTTGAGATATGAACAAGAAGTTGCTACATTGCATGAACATTTGCATGACACAAGTGAGGGATATTAAGAAGCCCTAAGGCTGAATGAAGATCTGAGAAATGAGAATGAAGAGCTGAAAGTAGAATTGAAGAGTGCTAATGATCTATTGGACAAGTTCAACAAGAGTTTTGCTAAACTTGATGAACAACTCTCAATCTAAAGGAGAAATAATGAAAAACAAGGATTAGGGTTTTCCAAATTTGAAGTTAGTGAGACATCTGGTACAAAGGAGATCCATGCGAAAGGAGAGTCTGCACGTAAGATGAACATCAACAAAGTTGGTAAGAGGAAGTATAGACTGGTATGTTTCAATTGCCACAAGGAAGGACATACTGCTAATGTCTGTAGGTCCAAACCTAGCCCACCTGTTCCTAGATATCCAAATTCTTATGGTAGATCTGATGGTTACAATGCTAGAACTAATGTTTTCCAAGGCAACTGTTATCAGTGTAACGAGTATGGTCATAAGGCTAATGAGTGCAAGGCTAGAATCAACAATGTCAAGCCATCTGTGAACTGGGGAAGTCCCTGCCAAAGGGAGAGGCAATATAATGTTACCTGTTCTGTTTGTCACAATTTTTTGACACACAATAGTAAATTGCAGGATGAGAACTAGTAGAGGCAATGCTGGACCATGGAGACAAACTTGTATGACGTGTTTTTATTGTCATAAGATTGGACATCTTGCTAGGTCTTGCAGAACGAAGATGAATAACATTGGAGGTCAACCGGTGAATAGGCTTGGTAATGAAAAAGGCAAGAAGATTGTAGATGTTGAAGAAACTAGGAAGCAGATGAAGGAAACATGGGTAAAGAAAGGTGAAATGAAGTCTTCTGAATTGACAGAGAACTCCACAACATTAGGTAGTGTGGAGACTTCATCATCTAACTAAGTCAAAGCTATTGGCTTAGGGGGAGCAAATCAAGTAAGATCTATAACCTATCGCCTAAGTTGTGTGCGCGGTAAGATTTATCAACATATTTAGATGCCTAATGATGTTATGTAAGAATTTGAAGAAGTATCTTGTGTTACATATGATTCTATGCGACTGTATAAAGGTTTTGTTTATGGCATAGTGACTTTTATGTTCTAATCGATTGCAATGGGTTAAAGGTACTATTTGACCGTTTGCATTTATTGCTTGGAAATGAGACGTTATAAGGGAAAAAGTAAAGTTCATTTGTCACATTGTATTCTACGAGCTAAGCAGTGCACTTGCGAGCGTTTCCTAAGCGATTCCAATGTGATTCAAAGTGTTTGTGAATTGGAGGTTGTGATTTTGTGCTTGAAGTGAAGCAGTGTTTGAAGAACCCTAGCAGCGAATTGAAGCGGTATCTTTCTGTGTTGCAGAGGTTCTGTTCCGTGTCGATCATTGTTAGCATTATGGACACCCCTATCTTGGTCGAGATTATTGAGGAGCCGAGGCTAGTATTCAAATTGCATCCATTGAAGGCGGTAGAAAATGATCCCGCTGGTGCCTTGTCCTCGATACCTCATGGCGTGTTATTGACTAAGGATGTAAGATTGTTCATTCCTTGCAAGATTGAAGATCTTGTTACAATCCTATTTTCAATGCATTTACCGAACTGTGTGATGGCGCTGATTTTAAGGATGAGCACAAGCATTTAATAGATAAGGGTTTCGCATATGTTGCTGACCTACCCGACAACTTTGAATCCAATTGGATAAGATATGTACTGAGTCATGTCCATGATCAGTTCTTATGGCTAGACAGACCGCATAAGATTACGAGAGAGATTATTCATGCAGTGACAGGCTTGTGTGCGACCGACGATGTGCCTATTTTGAGAACGATTCCTGTTGGTGAGGTCTCTCGCGTACCGAAGTCAAAACAAGATCAGCGTGCTACGACGATTAATGACATTGAAGATATTATGGTGAAGTTTGCTTCGATGGTGATCGGTTATAAAGTTTATCAATCGAGCCGATTGAACAGTGTGCCCGATGGTGGTATTCATGCTGCATGTCAGATGGTGAAGGAGAATGCACGGTACGACCTGTGTGAGGTCATGAGAAGTCAGTTCTTTGTGAACATGGAGAGAATCAATAAGAACAATCTTTCAAGTATGGTTCCTTGTCGATATGTATATTTTTCTACTTGCAGAATCATTTCCCTGGTATTGGTCAAATTCAGTGGTCGACTGATAGACCTGCGGTAGTATTGATTAAGCAATGCATAAGGATGTTAGGAAATAACTTTAATAGTACTTTGTGGGGTTATTTCAAAGATTTCCAGAAACGTATGCATGAGAGAGAACGTATCCCAATCGACATTGTAGAAAAGTATAAAGATGATATATGTTTTGTTGTGGATACCGATACATGCATGATGCGAGCGGTACAACCAAGAACTTCTTGGGCTCTACCGATGGGTTATGAGGTAGATGGTGATATTGTATCACTTCATGCTGATGAATTATTGTCCAAACTTATTGATGCCAGTACTCCTAGGTTTGGTACCTATGAAGAAACCTATCTGAAAATTCATTCATAGCTAATGGCACCTTTGTTAGAGAGAAGAGTGAGGAAAAAGGTTGATGATTTAGCCAAGAAGAGTGGCATTACAAAAGGTATGATGGATAAGATCAAGAAGAAGTTTGTGACTGAGGAGGCAGGAACTTCTGCTATTGCTGCAGAAATAGAAGAGGTAGAGGTTGTATCTTCTACAATCGGTAAGGCAACAGATAGAGCTACTAGGAGTTCCACAGTGCTAAAGGAAAAGTAAAAAGGAAGCAGAGAAGACACCTATGGCTGAACAAAGAACTTACAAGAGAAAGAAGGGAATTACCCATGGCTATAAAGAGTCAAAGGGCAAAAGCAAAAAGAAGGCTACTGCTGAAGAACCTAAAACCGATTCAGACAAAGAGCAAGCAAAGTTGAAGGCTAGTGGCAAGAAATCTAAAGTAGTTGGCATGACAACTGAGAAGTCAGTTAATCCTAAAACTCTAAGAATTTTTACTGCAGATACCATAGCAATGAGTATAAAGGAATATAATAGTGTAAGTGATGCAAACCGATGTTATGAGAAATTTGATGATGTAGATAAGCAAAAGATAAAAGATGCTATTGTATTCAGTTTGCATAAGTTTTGTAGAGGACTTAGTGAACTACATAAGATGATACCTGAAACATTATATAAGAAGATTGATGCTAGGTGGAGATATGCTCTGAAGCGAGATAGAGAAATGATGGAGCAAGCATTAATCCTCCTAAAGCCTGAATTGTCTATTGAAGATGTAAAGCTTATAATTGAGGCAATAAGACTTGGATTCAAAACAAGGGCTAGAGTATGCAAAATATTAGTTGGTGAGTCTCAGGTAGTCCATGATGAGACAGTTGAAATCATGAAGAAATTGAAAGAACATGAACCGATAAATACTACTCAAGAGGAGGTGTCAGTAGATGAATTTGTCTCTACTAAACAAGTAATTGAAAACATTATAGGTGATTTAACTTCTGATACACCACAACAAGATCCTATTGATACAGTTGGAGATGTGCAAAGTAAAGATGAAGCTCAAAAGGATAAAGCTGTAGAGGTGGTGATACCTGTTTCGACTAGTACAGTCGGACAGACTGGTGATATTGAAAAAAAAGATGAAGTTGATGTAGCAACACACTCAGTGAAAAGGAAATTGAATCTTGATGAGAGTTCCAGTTCCAAGATGAAGAGCAAGATTATTGATGTTCTCGAGGAAGTAACTGAAGATGATCTTAAAGAAGAGGATGTTGAGGTAATTCAAGGACCTATTGATGTTACAAAGATGACTCCTAGTGAACTAATGAGAATATCAGAATACTAAAGTTGAAAGCAAAAAGGGACAAACTAAGAAGTGAAAAGAAACAAGCTCAAGTACTAGAGTCAGCTCGAGATATTCTGTCAGATCTTGTACCTGAAGTTGAATATGATCCAAATGCTCCTATAATTGAACAAATGGATACTTTGGTCTGTGCTATCACTGAACAAGTATCAAGCTTGGAGGACGCTGCTATGATTAGGGCTAAGTAGGATTATGAGAAAAAGAGGATTAAGAAGTTGATGGAAACCATCGCATCAGACAAAGGAAAACTTATAGTTCAAGTAAATCAGGTAAAGGAAACTTTGAAGGAAGTTGGACAAGTGTTAGCCAAAGTTTCTGACTTTTCATTGTTTACACAAGATTTAGAGCTGAAGAAGAATGAAGCTTAGCAGGAGCTTAAATCTTTAATTGCTAGTTTTAATCCTATTGCACATTCAACTTCCACCTATGGATCACAAGTGAAGGTGATAAATCACAAGCTGAAAACATTGCAAGGAGAACAAGACAAAAGGATTGCTACATTACTGGAGTTGCAGACCTATCTGATTCCAACAATTGATGTTATGCAACATAATGTTAAAGATGCAGAGGTAACACTTGGGTTACCTGATATGAGCACTCTTGAAGCTATGGAGGAGTTAGCTTCTATTCTACATGGACAGATTCAAGCCATAATGCATTTGCAGAAATCATGGGAGAGTTCCTGGGATACAGCCAAACCAAATTTTAGAGATGTTTTTTGAGAGGTTGTGATCGGTAAGCTTTTTCATTTTTGAAGTTTAGTTTTGTACCTTTGTCATTGCTGTCAAAGGGGGAGTGATCGGTATGGTGAAAATAAAGTTGATGGAGTGATCGGTATAAGTGTATGGCAGATGGTTATAGCTCTAATCAGTGAGAAGAATTTTTGAAGAGCGACAATTTTCACTATGTCTTGCCATCAATGCCAAAGGGGAGATTGTTAGCATTATGATAGAGTTTGGAGTTGAAATGAGGAGTTTGAGTTTGTCATTGATGACAACTTCACAACTCTATTAGATTTGGTGAATATGTTGCAGATACCGATCGACATGATGAATAGGTGAAGCAGTTTATGCTAAGTGTTCTGACAGGTTAATAGGAAGACAGTAACATAAGTGTTTTGAGTAGCGATCGAGTTTGCTAACACATTGGGAGGTGCGATTGTTACTAGAGCTTTATTTTGGTCAGACAATTTCGGATGTACGACCACGACAGTATACTCAACATTTGTGAAAGTTAGTGTTTTGGTGTTGTGTTCAGTATGAACCGGTTAAGTTACCGATTGGTACTTGTTGATCAGATGGTCAAGGCAGTTAAGTAATTGTCGGTATTTTGTAATAAAGATTTGTATGACATTTTGGGCCGACATGTTAGGTTTTATTGGTGTAGATTTTCATGAGTTAGGTCAAAGTTGTGGGCCGACTTGTGGGATGCTTTTCAACTCTTAATCGACTTAAGATCAACTATATAAAGGCAAGCTAAATCGTGTGATTTCGGGTTGTTGATCGTGTTGTTGGTTGTTGCGATTAGAGACAGAGGCAAAGTATTGCTCCAAGAGTTCAGAGATTGATTTGGATCTTACAGGCAAGCAGTGCCATTTCCAGACCAGTGTTCTTGAGTTCATTGCTCAAGGCTAACTTTAATAGGTTAGCATGTTAAATCCCTTAACATGGTGGACTTTAACAGGCCTTTTGTATAAATCCTTTAACAAGGTGACTTCTGAGGAGTTCTAAATCCTCTAGCAAGGTAGATCCTAACATGTCTCATTGTTCTTCTAACATGGTACTAGACACTCTTAATCGGGTGAGCCCCTAACAGGGTATTGTAAACTCCTTACAGGGCAACTCTTTTACTGGAGTGAAGAGATTTGTGGGTGTCATCCCCACCATGGTTTTCTCCCTCTTACAAGGGTTTCCACGATAAAAATAGTAGTGTAATGTGTTATACTGTGTGGATGTTTGAATTGTTTTACATCTACTACATAGTTACTCTTGCATGTGTCATTGCTTACAAGTTGGTTAAAAGTATTATCAGATTATCGGTTGAATTAGTAAATTTTTTCTGTTTACACCGAGTCACCCCCTCTCTCAGTGCTTCTATATACTAACACCTAGGTTTTGGAGTTAATGCCTTAAGTTGTGGAATGGTCTCCTTTTTTGTTCCAATGGTGCACTCTCAAGGTGGGATTCTCTCTTGACTGTGGAATCCTTCAAATTCAATGCCTTTTGAATAGCATCCTCTAAAGATGCTGGGTTAAAAGCTCTCATTAATCCTAATAATGACTTTGATAATCCATCAATAAAAAAGAACATGAGCCTCCTATTTGTCACATAGGGCACCATGATTTCACTACATAAAAAAGAACTTATTGAGATTTCGCTACATAATCGTCTACTGAACCATGCTGCCTCAAATATGTCAACTCCTTGAAATACACCTTCAGATCTCTCATGTTAAACCTATCTATGAATTGTGTAAAATCAACACATTTCACTGTGTTGATGCCCTTGTGTAATCAATCCATGATGGGGAGTGAGCTTGTTGGAGTCCAAATAAATGAAGCCTCTACATGATGGATGTCAACATGGTTTGGTGACAGTCTTCCACCTTACAAGACCATGTATATTTTGTGTCATTAATTTTGTGTGGATTGAATGAAAAATGTAGACTTGAATATCTTCTTAAAATGTTTATGCTTTTTTAAAGACTCAAAATACATGAGGCCGACAAAAAGTGCATTGCATCATCAATACCAACCCTATCTAGAAACCAAATACAACGAGGAAAGGGTTAGAAATTGAAAAACATTAAATATAATTTTAAAATTATATAAATTTTCTCTTGGAGAAAAATAATAAATCTACAGAAAGTGACTTAATAATTGTTGCTATGTTTCTCACAAGTTTAAAATAATCTTATTAAATATCAAATGATAATATGGCTGCTAAAAGAGATACAATCTTTCTTCAGTAATGGAGAATGTGAGAAGACCGTTTTTCCCCTTGCTTTACTCTATGTGAACTTGCAGATAAGTAAAATGAAGTCATATTGAAGAACATAGAACTTGTGCCAAAAAGTGCAACATAGACACTAGAAAGCATGTAAAAAAAATAATGTACAATCCTATCTTACCGTTCTTATATGATTATACAAACAAAATCCAAGATATGTTTAACTGCATGTTGTGTCATGGCTTGAAACATCGAATATTAATGTAGTAAAGTTTGTAACAAAGGTCTTGGACCAAAATACATTCTGGAATTACTAATTTATAACTTCATACTAATCTCTTTATGAATTTTTATGTATATAGATGTGTAGAAATTAAAAAGAAATGTTGAAATTAGTTATGTGCTAGTCTAATCTACCTAGTTTCTCTCTACGGGTGACTGATTTTTGGTTATTTTTACTTTTTATCGGTAAAGTCCACTCATGGACAACTTGAACTTTCAGCTTAGATGCCATGATGACTGAGAAGTATGTCTACCATCAAAGTTGCCTGGTGCTTGCCCCTGGTCTTGTCCGTTGGGGTATACTGTATGCTGCCCCTACAGTGCTTCATCTAATTTCAAGTTTTAACAGTTGACATGGTTCCTGGAGATTTAAATTGAGAGACATGCTAAGAAAACTCCAACGCCTTACCTTCTAAGCTCATCTCATTTGATTAGTTTATTTGCTTTTGTATTTCTACATCAATTTATTTTGATACTATAATTTTTAAATTTCTTCTTCATTTTTGAGTTTAATGTAATCTATGTTGAAAACAATCTATTAGAAAAATGATTTTTGGTGATGTCCAGAATATGTTTTGTTAAAATTTATGTTTAATTGTGTATAAATTATTAAATTTGTTAAACACTTCATGCCTTTGTGTGGCTGTTCTGGCATGTATATAAAAGTTGAGTAAGTGTGCAAGTTCTTTGACTCAAATAATAACTATGTTTGTGAGCAGGGTTTCTTCATGCAAAAGGATTACAAAATGTTCCCTCCTAATGTTGATTGGGACAATATTAATTGGCTTTCTCGGCGTCCCTTAATGGATTTTCCAATTCAAGTAAGATATCCCCACTTCAGTGAACATATCATAAGTTTCATTAAATCTTCTTAAGATGCCTTATTATTTTAATTCCTGTTTTGATATCTTGAGACTTTTACCTCACAAGGATTTTTCTCTGAGCATCACTATAATATGTAGAACTGTAAATTTTCCAGCCAAGAACAGTTGTTGTGCTTGAATATTAATAGTACCAGTCCCATCACTATCTCAAGGTACTTTAAATTAGTCAGAAGAAGCAAGTTTTTGCCCTTTTGTGCTTCCTTGCTGCCTCCCTATACAGTGTCTTTCTAGACAATGATATTGTTGTGGAACCCTTATTTAGAAGAGAACATTTAAACACATAAAACATCTAATGTACTGCTAAAATCTTGTTGATAAATATCAGCGTCTTTTAAAAAGAGAGATCCCTGATCCATCAAGCCCCATTGTTTTCTTCAACCTTATCTAGGACCCATCTCCATTGATCAACTGTGGAAATGATCAATAGGGTAGAGTGTGCTTAACTTTGTTTATAATGTCGTGCTGTTTTGTATTTATTAGTTTAAGTTGCATCCCTTGTACACTGTCTTTATTATGTATATCTGAGAATCCTTTCTGATTTAGGATTTAGTTAAAGTTTGATCCCTCATTTCTTTACTGATTTAAAATTATAAGTGTAAAACCACAAGAAGTAGTGTCCAAGGGAGTTGCTTTTTGCTATTGCTTATACATGTTGAAAATTTGCACTATCATAGCAGCAGAGATGTCTTGAGGCTTACAAAGCAGATGGAGAAATGATCCACGTGATATTGATGTCCTTAAAAAGAAAATCCAAAGGGTGGTAGAAAATTGTCCAGTCAAGCGTTAAAGCAAAGACCTCCCCCATCACTTCTTGGTATGAATTAAATAGTCCATTAATATAAAGGTTTCCCCACTAAAAAAACTCAATTTGAAATTTACTGAATAGAAACAACAAAAGGCATTCAAGGAGTATAGCTGCAAAATTTCCTGATAGAAGCATCTTGAGCAGAAATATAAGAAGCAAAAGACCATGTATATAGGCAAAAAAAAAGCTGTGACTGGTGGAAAGCTGCTGGGCAGCAGGCTGCAGCACTAGGCAACATGATTGTCAAGTCAAGTACAGGCTTTGGTTCCACCAGCTGTCAAAGGAAACCAGCTGAATCGAATGTGAAAAAATTCACCTTGCTGAAAGTCTTTATCCAAGTATTAGCTTGCAAATATTGGTCCTAATAGATTTATTCTCATGCTCTAAGAGAGAATCTTAAGCGGTTATGTAGGAGGTTTGGCCCAGGCTCTGTGAGGGTCTTACAAAATGGACCTGGATTTGCCTGGCTCTGTTTTACAGGACCTAGATGGCTCCATAGGGGATCTGGACTGGGTATGAATGGACCTGGATCAGGGCACTTTTCTCAAACTTGGAACAATTTTTTTAAGATCACGGAGTGTGATCCAAAACGTTGATGCAAAAAAACACACACAATCAAAACCAGAAATTCAGCTCTAAATTTTTTTAAGAACTAAAATGGGTAGATTGCAAGGGTTGTATTGTCACACCTTTTTTAGTTTTTGATAATGCATGGAAAAAGATCTTGTACTTTACTATAGTACAAATTAGTGCTACATTGAGAGGTAAACAAAGAATAGATTATTGCTCTTGGTTGGTAATGTCTTCATTTCATGCAGCTTGAATGCACTGGATGCCTGGTATGGTAAAGGAAAGTTCATTTATATACCTCATCTTCCATTTTTGACCTTATGTTCTAATAAGCTTTGAAATTATGTATGTTGTATGAAGACTAATGTAGATGAGTAACCAAGAGATTTGAATATTACTTTTATCATATGCACATCTTAATCTAATGTGTTTTATCTCACACTTTTTGTTTGCTAATGAATCAGTGTGTCATTTGCTCTCTTGAAGATGTGTGTTCAATGGAGTGGGGAAAAAAGGTCAGTGATCAACGTTACCTTAGATATTGATGAATTATCAAGTTCAAACATCTATTTTCATTCTATTAGTTTCTAAATAGAATTAATTTAGTTTTGAAAATATCTTAGCAAATTAAAATAATCATGTTTAGTATAAAATCTCATTTTCTTTAGCTATAAAATGTCGTAGCATGCCAAGTTATGAAAATTGAAAAAAAAAACAGTTCCCATTCTCAAAATCAATGAAAAAATCAATATGGATGATAAAAACACAAATTCCCCAAGCTACCAAATCGGAAAGTACAGTCTATTGCGGCCGCACACGCTACTTTTTGGAGGAATCAATAACATCAATTGAAATATTCTTTCTTCTAAATTTTGTATTGACTTACAACTTTGACTTGATCGATTTCACCAAATCCTTACAACAAACATTAAGATAGAATCTTGAAGGAAATCATTAGTCTCAGAAAAAGATTTATTCAGACTTCACATCTTAATTACATACCAACTTCTGGGAGATAGATATTCAGAATTTATTTGTGCACATACCCGGAATCAATTCCAAGCTTTGGTTGCCGTATTACCAGTTCTTCGTAGCAGATTATCCTTGTAAACTTCAGGCCTGATTGCTTTTCCTATCGCAGGCTGTAACTGTGCTTTCCTTGACTTGAACGTGGCTGTTGCTGTTTACCGCTAATGGCATTTTCTTCCTTGTGAAGACGAAAGACGGAGGCGTGACCTGTGCGCAGGTAGTTCTGTGCTGGGTTTGTGTTCAGTACAGAAGATTTCAGGGGTTTCATCCTGATAGAAATTGCAAAGAGACAATAATAAGAAAAAACAGAAAATATTGAATGCCTCTTCTTTCCCTTCGACTTCCTTTATAACTCCACTTCTTTCAAAAAGCTGTGAACCCCTCAAGAAAGCTATTGATTTCAGGCGACTTGACTTAGGCATGAAGAGTTCCATTAATTATAATAAATCTTTCCATAAATTGCCATCAAGAGAAAAACATTGATAACTTAAAGTGGCCCCTTCCATGACTGCAAAATAGGACTTAAGTGATTCAGACCCAACTTGTCCCCTTTAATATTTTAATGCTTTAGCCTTTGGGGACTTAAAGAAATAAAGGCTTAGCATTACTATTATTTATTTGAAACGCTAAACAAGAGGGGACATTAGAGTCCTCCCTTCCCCAAATTGCTGGTCCACTAGCAATCGTAAATTAGGATGCTACAGAATTTCTTCGTTTTCCTAGGTAGCATCCTCAATAGGTAAATCTTTCCATTTAATCAGATATTGCTGGATCATCATATATCTCAACTTCCTCTCCCTCCAATCAGCAATACCTTCAGGTACTAATACCAATTTCCCTTCATCCAACTGAGGCAGCTCTGGAGATGCAATTGTGTGTGAAAAATGTTGTGAATCTTACTTCTTCGGGGATGATCTAGTTCATGTTAATGTTTTGGCCTTTATGGCAAAGATCAACGCATTGGACAAAGTGGCAATAATAATAATTAATATATTGGATATATTATTGATATATTTAATTATGATAAAATTAGTTGGATAATAATAATAAATATAAAAGGTTATATTTATTATTAAGGATTGATTTTAATAATTAATTATGGAGCAAATAATATAAAAGAATATATTATTATTCTGGACCCAAGTCGGCCAACTTGGGAGGCCAAGAGTTTATTTTAATAAGCTCATATATTAGAGCGACTTGGAGAAGGTAAGAAGCAACCAAAAACATAACGTTGCCTTCTTCCTTCAGCAAGATCTTTGGATGGGCAAATTAGAGCAGAATTCAAGGAGAATTAAGCAGCTCTAAAGGACGAATTAGGGCAAAATTAGTGCAGCATTCAAGGGCGAATTGTAGCAGCCCTAGAAGAGCGAACTTGGACAATATTGAGCAGATTATTAGGGCAAATTGTTGCAGCCCTAGAAGGGCAAACTTGGACAATATTGAGCAGATTATTAGGGCGAATTGTTGCAGCCCTAGAAGGGCGAATTTGAGCAGCTCCAAGGTGTGAATTAGGGCAGTTCAAGAAGGGCAAATTAGGATGAATTGAAGCAGTCCTAAGTTGCGAATCTGATAACACATTAAAGACATTCAAAGGTAGATTCATAGCAGTTCTTGGAGGCATAGGTGCAGATCGAATTCATTTCAAAGTTAGATCTGAATGCTGATTAGGATCAACCAGAATTGGAAGAAACTCCAAGTGGGCTAAATTCAACATCCATAAAGTCACATTGGAGAACTTGAAGTTTGATTCCCGGGTACTCTCTCTCCTTTGTGATTTCATATTTATATCCTATGCTTAGTGTTTGAAAGACTTCTATAGATTGCATATTCCTTGTGATAATCTGAAAACATTGACAGTTCATATGCAACTTCACCAATCTTCCTAAGGATTTTGTAGGGCCCATAAAAATGTGGCTTCAATTTTTTCTACACCACTACTCTTCAATGAAGATTGTCTATATGGTTGTAGCCGCAAGAAAACCAAGTCCCCAACTTGAAATGTCCTCTCCATTCTGTGCTTGTCTGCATACATTTTCTGTTAATTTTGGGTCTGCTGGATGTTATCTTTTAGCGCCTTGAGAATATCCCGATGACTCTGAATTGTCTCCTTTGCATGAGGAACCTTACTGTCATCAAATGTTAGATCTATGAACGATAAAACGTCATACCTGTACAAGGCCTTGAATGGAGACATGCCAATTGACATATGATAGGTGGTGTTGTAACAATACTCACTTAAATGAAGTCACCTTACCCAAGCACACTGCTTTCCTTGAAACATAGTTCCTAAGGTAGCCCTCTACCCATTTGTTTACAATTTCTGTCTGCCCATCCGTTTGAGGATGGTAAGTCAATTTTGTACTTGCCAATTAGAACAACTCCAGTCAAAACATACTGATGAATCTATTGTCCCGATCACTCACAATGGTTCTAGGTAGACAATGCAACCTGAAGACCTCCCTAAAAAATAATTCAACAACCTAGGATGCTGAAAAATCGGTAGCAATGGCAAAGAAATGAGAATATTTTGTTAACTTGTCTACAACTACGAAGTTACAATCTTTCCCTTGCACTCAGGGTAAACCTGCGATAAAATCCATTGATATTCCTTCCCATTTCTGCTTAGGTATCGAAAATGGCTGAAGTAGGCCTGCAAGGAATGTGTGTTTTTACTTTTTTTTTTGGCAAGTCAAGCACTCTCTAACATGCTATAATACATCATCTTTCAATCTCTTCCAGGTAAACCTCTCATGAATTGGGCAATAGGTTTTGAAGAAACCTGGGTGTCTTGCTAAAGGTGCATTGTGCAATGCCCTCAAAATCTTGGCCTTCAACTTGGAATTTGGTACAAGATAAATTCTGTCCTTGTAATAAATAATACCATCCGTTACTACATACGTGTCATCTTTTACTTTGTCATCAATCAAGTCAGAAGCAATGTATCCTTCGCATATTCAGTCAAGAGTTGAGATTTCTAGTCAGCTGAAATCTCAGTGAGAGAGCAAAGTGCTTGGGATTGAGTGCCAAAAAGGTGTCCAACTTATGAACCCATGATCTAGCTGATATTTCTCCGGTTCCATTGAAAGTTGGAATTGTAATTTTGTTCAAAGCATCCTTGTACTCTACTGGCTGGGAGCCCTCTCTAGCTGTCCCTCTAGGTCTCCTGTCTTGCCATTCCAAATGATTTCTAGCCTTGTCCTTACACTGGTTCATGAATTGATTTAAGTTCATTAGCTGCCTTACATCAGCTGGAAGCTGCATGTATTCATTTCGAGCCTCCATAATATCATCTATGATGTGTGTTTCTTCTACCCCAAACTCAAGAATTGGTTTTGTTTCCATTGGACGGGGTAAAAAAGTGTGATGCAATGGTTGATCAGACCTTGTATCTTCTGTTCTTACAACATTAGAGGCTGCTTTGTCTTGGTTCTCATGCCTGGCTTCACTTCTGCTGTGTCGACAACTAGACCTTCTTGACCTCGAACGTCCAACTCTCAATTGTTGTAGTAGGGAATATAGTCATTTTGTATTAAGACTTAATTATGGATTGTCGGGAGGGTAGTTAGGAGCGAGGAGGTGCGTCCGTTGGTTTTCCCAACCAACTGGCTTCTATATATTTGTGTTTGGTTTATTGTATGGGTTGTTGGTTTTTGGTAATAGAAAAGAGAATAAACACTTCCTCGCCAATTTGATATTCTGGTATGGTACTTTGTATCTTTCATTGTTATTGGTAGTTAGTGAATTATTGGTAACTGGTTGGTTAGTATCTATGAATGCTCAATGTACTCTTCTGTATAATTGGTATTGTTAACCACTCTACATTTTGGCGCCACTGCCTAAGTTCGGACCTGGAGGTTTGAGTACGGAGGAGGGAATACCAAGGTACGATCAAGACACGTGGGGGTAGCCTGGATAGTGCGGTACGTGGGAAGGGAAGCCCAGAGAGCGGTTCCAGACTACCACGGTACGTATTGATTCGGTACCACCAGGGTGGAGGATCTACCTTGCCGAGTTCCTCGATGGCCAGACATTTGGTCCACTTGGTAAATTCATGCCCCTGATTCCAAACAAATATCCTAAAAGCAGGCCGGGAGAAGAAACTGAAGAAGCAACCGCCTTGCGAATTTTTGGCCAACAGCAACAAGAAGAAAGACGTCGCCGCTTGAGAGGATTGGGGAACCAATCTCTAAGCCAAAGACAACTTGAGGAAAACCTCATTGAAAACACCATAGAAGGAATAGCCAACTTGGCCATTTCTGAAACAGTGAAGGGAGGAGGGGAGAAACCTGAAACCCCTGCTCGAAGAGAGCACAGGGAGGAACACCACTCTGTGGAGACAGAGGAGTCACAAGGAGGAGAGAGTACAAGTTCTGGAGGTAGCATCCCACTAGGAGGAAGTGTCATCCCGGGAGGAGGAAGTGTCCCACCTGGAGGAAGTGTCCCACTAGGAGGAAGTGTCATCCCGGCAGGAGGAAGTGTCCCACTAGGAGGAAGTGTCCCACTAGGCGGAAGTGTCATCTTGGCAGGAGGAAGTGTCCCACTAGGAGGAATTGTTATCCCGGCAGGAGGAAGTGTCCCGCTAGGAGGAAGTGCCATCCCGGCAGGAGGGAGTGTCCCAGGAGGTAGCGTCCCACTAGGAGGAAGTGTCGGAGGGAGAAGAATGGCAGTGGTCAAGCAGAAACTTCCAAGATTTACTGGAGAAGGGTCGAATGACCTAGCCTGACACTGTAAAACGTGTATCACCATATGGCAGGCCAATGGAGAAAATGATACAGATGAATGGTTAAAGGCCTTCCCTGCCACACTAAGAGGGATCGCTATTGATTGGTACACAGATTTGGAGGCAGCACAAAAAACCACATGGAAGGACCTGCGTACTGCCTTTGAGGAAGAATTCAGACTGTTACGTGATGATGATGAGATAGTCACCGAAATCTACAATACCAGACAAAGCAAAAACGAGTCAGTAAGGGGTTATACCAGGAGATTAACGGAACTGGTAGGGAAATTGGATAAAAAACCTGCTGACGGATTGAAAAAACGATGGTTCATTGAAGGGTTAACCCCCTCCTTGAAATGAAAAATGAAGGTAGTACCGCCATCATCTTTTGGAGAGGCATGCACCCGAGCAATGGACATTGAAAGCGAAAACAAAACTTCCAAAGCTAAGAAGCATGGAAGCGGAAGTGAGAGCTCAAAAGAGAGCGGGGATGAGTCCAAAACCATCCAGGCCTTGAGAAAAGACATGATGCGGTTGATGAAGGAAGTTACTGGAAGTAAGGAGGAAAAAAGAGAGGGGAGAGAACTTTGGTGTACGGATTGTGAGAAGGAAGGACATACCCTTGGAGTCATATTGTATTCGACTCCTTGTGTTGGTGTTGTTGTTACTACCCCTTCTGCCACCGCGTTGGTTGCCTCCGTACCTGCCCAATGTAGATGGTTGCTCTTGGGCAAATAGCACTTGTTGATTCCTCACTTTCATGTTATATGGGCATTCCTTGGTGGAATGGCCCATGATCTGGCAAATATCACACAATGCATTTTTGGGACATGACCCCTTCGTATGGCCGCTCTCCTTGCAGTCCGTACACCACATGTCATCTTCCCCCTTGCTGGTACCCCCTTTCATGGTCTTGAATTCCTTCATCATTCTCTCCATGTCCTTTTGGAGTGCCATGACTTTTTTCTTCGACTCGCTATCACTGCTACTGTCATCGTCCGCAGTGTCATCTTCGTCGGAAGAAGACTTGCTTCTTTTCTTCTTGGAGGTTTTCTGTTCGCTCTCCAAGTCCATTGCCCGATTATAGGCATCTTTGTATGAGGTGGGGGGCACTATCTTCATTTTCCTCCGTAGTTTTGATTTCAGGCCCTCCACGAACCATCTTTTCTTCAGGCCATCCGCTGGCTGGCTCTCCATTTTTTCGACTAACTCCTTCAGTCGGCGGCTATAGGCCCGCACAGTCTCCTTCTTGCCTTGTTTGGTACCATATATCTCGGAAACAATTTCATTGTCATCCCTCAGGAGTCGAAACTCCTTCTGGAATTCTTT